>JAYJMJ010260467.1:0-14813 GCA_036873875.1 Laminaria ephemera | reverse complement strand
GCCGACCTCCTGTTTTGGAAGTGGGCCATAGATCACGAGCTGATGCGAGTAGGCGAGGCCCTAAGCGCCCCGTGTTATGCGTTGATGAAGCGACCACCCAAACGGCACTATCTGTCGGACGCGAGTTTCGAAGCGGTGGGCGGATATTACGTAGAGCGGAGGGTGTACTGGCGCTACGACTTACCCACAGCACTGACAGCCGAACCACAACGAAAAGCGGACCGACGCGAGACATGCACCATTACGATGAACCTGCTCGAACTTTTGGGAATGATGGTGATGGCATGGGTGATGCTCGAATTAGTGGGAGATACGCCGGCGGTCGAAGGGGACCCGGTGCTGATGCGCGGTGACAATACGGCGGCAGTCACCTAGGTCAGCAAGTGCGGCGGGGCTAGGGACAAAAGGGCGGGGTTAATTCTGAGAATGCTAGGACGCCTGGAAATTAAAGCCGGGTGGAGCCACGCCGCCAAGCATATCCCTGGAGTGCAGAACGTACTGGCAGACGGCATATCGCGGTGGTCACGCCCAGAACATTTGCCTCATCCAAATAATACATTTAAGGCATAAAAAGGCACTTAAGACATATAATGCCTTAAAGCGTGTCTTAGTCGGGGGGTTTTGCCTGCGGCGCCCCGTACGGCGCATGTCTTAACCCGATGTCGGCGTATCTTAAGCGCTAGGGCTTACACAGAAACCTAATAACAACGCCCACAACATAAAAAATATCGGAAAATATATCGGAAAAACAATCGAAAAACTATTAATCGAAACACGAATCAGAATCGAAAAATAGTAAAAAACGAGCGAGATACATCGAAAAAAACGATGAAAAGTGACGAAAATGGGAAAAAAAAAATCTCGAAAAAAATCGCGGAAAAAAAACAAAAAACGATTTTCCGAAACTCGACTCAGAATCGAACAAGAGTCGAAGCTGAGCGAGAAAATCGAGAAAGACGCAAAATAACGACGAAAGGAAGGGAAAATGAAACGAAACGAGGAAAAAGAACACGAAGAAAGCAAATAACGCAAAGAAAGCCGGGAAGGTTCTCCAAGAAGAGAGCGAAGCAGGTCCTTTTAATCAACTGACTAAGGTTTAAAAATAAATCTGAGACAAATGTAATTATGTTTATGACAAAAACACGATGTTGCGGGTTGACCGCTTACGACACCAAAAAATGGTATATTATTCAGTAGTACTGCGTACGAGTATAATACGTACAGCGCAACAAGTATTGCGGGCAACCCCTACTGCACCACACACAAACTGGTATGATACCGGGTAGGTATGTGTACGAGTACAGCACGACAAATAATATCGAGATTTTCAATTAGTTGGCTTTCCATATTAGATTCAGAGTAGTGCGGGCAAATCGTACTGCACCGTACTGCGTACTGCGCCACAAACAAAATATTACCACGGGTGGGTACCGCTACGAGTATGTACGAGTACAGCACGTATATATGTACGACACTGCAAGAAATCTTATCGATTTCCAGCGTAGCCTTCCCCGTTTAACATATTGGATTCAGAGTACAACGAGGGATTACAGATACAACTGTGAACGGAAAAATAGGGACCGTTGGTGCATTAATATTAAAACGGAACAGTCCTTAAATTTCCATACAGGTACTATTAAGCGCCAGCCGAGACGCAGGCGAAATAAAATGTAATTTTGACGAAATAGAATGAAATTTAACTATGTTGTACTAATAAAAGAGGGAATTATTTATTTTCCGTCTTCGGGCACACGAAATACTCCCGGCCGGGATATAAAATACGTCGATGGCCCATGAGTAGAAAGTACGAACTAGCCTCTTTCTAGGCATATGCAAATCCTGTTTGTACAATAATAGCTAGTTTACAACAGTCCTCGGTCACGACCAGTATCAGGCGTGCTGAAGACGCGTACAGGCACAAACATATGGACTACACTACGACTACTACTGATCGTACGACGTGTTGAGGAAGACAGGTTGCGTAAGTACGCAGGCTTGTGTAAAGTAACTGTTGTTTTTCGTGGAAGTAGATGAAAGCTTCCGTGGAAATAGACGGAAGCTTCCATGGAAGCGGTCGAAGCTTCCATGGACGTAGTCGAAGCTTCCATGGAAGTAGAGGAAGCTTCCGTGGAAGTAGTGGAAGCTTCCATGGAAGCAGTGAAAGCTTCCAGCTTCCATGGGAGTGGAGCTCGGTCTTACACGCCGTCATTCGTCTTTTTTCGTGGAATTAGATGGAAGCTTTGCTCCCATATCTATGGAAGTACATGGAAGTAGTGGAATGGAAGCTTCCGTAGAAGCTTCCGCCCAATGGAAGCTTTAACGGAAGCTTCCAGTAGAAACTTCCGCGGATGCTTTCGCTTCCATGGACGCTGGCAGCTTCAACTGTTTCCATGGAAGCTTCCATACCTTCCATGCGAGTTTCCACAACTTCCATGGAAGAATCACTACTTCTATGGGAGCAGAAAAACTTCCATGGGAGTGGCAGCTCTACTTCCGTCGAAGTTAGCTTCCACTACTTGCACTTCCACTACCTTCATGACAGTAGTGGAAGTTAGCTTCCACTACAGTACTTCCATGGAAGCAATGCTATAAATAGTACTTCCATGGAAGTAATGGAAGCTTCCATGGAAGCAGGAAACATTCTATGGATATGGAAGTAAGCTCTAATTCTGTGGAAGTAGATGGAGCTCCCATGTATATTTGCAAGCACAGCGACCCAGAGTATACCCAAGCACAGCGACCAAGAGTATTTCCAAACACATCGACCTAGAGTCTTTCCAAGCACAGCGACCTAGGGTATTTCCAAAGCATACCAACCAAGCAAAGGTAAGGGTTAGGCCTAGAATCAGTGAGGGCTAAAAACCACACGTCGAAGCTCATGGAAGTACATGGAAGTATATGGAGCAAAATGGAGACCTGTGGAGTTCGTGGAAGCCAGCAGAGGTAAATACAGTTCCTTTGGAAGCTTCCGTGGAATTGCCAATGGAATCTTCCACGGAAACTTCCAGTGGAATATTCCACGGAAGCTTCCACTCCCATGGAAGGTGGAAGCTCCCACTGCTTTCATGGAAGCTTCTCTTCCATGAAAGCTTCTATTTATGTCCATGGAAGTAATGGAAACTTTCATGGAAGCTTCCATTTACTTACACGGAAAAAAAGAAAATTGTTTAAGACCCGAAAATACGCCTAGAGAAAACAACGAATTATCGGGGTACACCCACGATGACATTGCGATTGCCGGTATTTCTTGAGGGCGACTAAAATACGACATCTGAAAGACAAAGTTATAGTCTAGTCCAAAATAATAGTCGAAATTAGCTCAAATGTGGGAATTGTCTACTATCTTCTGCATACAATGTGAATTAACTTACGTATCATAGCAAGAGTTGATCAGGCGCAAGTGTGCACCAGGCTCGATCCACCTGATACGGAACAATGGTGCCAGAGATGGATGCAATAGTTCGATGGCGCTAGAGATGGATGCATTACATCCCATCCCGGATACAAGATGAATGCGTTATGGCGAGATGTACCTTTGGCTGCACTCGCGACACTCATCGGAAACCACGCCTGCATACACTCCGAGTGTAATCAGGCCCGGCGGATGAGTAAGCAGGACTAAAATAAGCAAAAACGGACTCATCGAATTCCACGCTGCTTCAAGCAGTACTACACCAGCAGCCGCAGAGTCGGCTATCCGAGGTACAGGGACACAATCACTGCCCGTAAACGTGTCAATCATCGAGTGAATATGGAGAGCAGGGTCCTTGTGTCCAAGGTACTAAATACTAAATAGGCTTGATTGCTACCCACAAGTCCCAAACGCCAGGCGAAGACGTAAAGCAGGCCCAAACCTTGTTTGCAATTTTTGACAAAACTTACATACGTGACATAACACACTCGTTGTAGAGATATGCGCAGCATTATTACTTTTGCTGGTATACGTACACTATCATGGTAATACAGTCAAGTGTCCCCCTTTCGTGACCCCTGTCTCGTTTCCTATCACCAGGGGGGGTAATGCCCACGTGTACCTATCGACTTTACGGCGGAGCTCGAGGCACCGCTTTGGTTGCTTGCCTTGCTTCTCTACGTCTCGATAGCTTCTCTGTTAACGGTGCTGGGGGCGAGGGGAGTACCGCCGTAGCCTGCAGGCTGCACCTCTGGACATCCTAGGACGGCGGAGACGTCCAACTCGTTTAAATTTTCCGAACCCCAACAATGTCCCTTGTGATCCAGGAATCGAAGTACTGTAGCCTGAGGCACATCGAAACGGCGGCAAGCAGGGAGTGCAGGCGCGACGGGTGCTCCAGGTGGGGGTAAACATCGGTTCCCGTTCGACGTCTTTTTAGCGACGCCGCTTCCCGTTTGAGTTTTTGTGGGCGGTTCCCCTCCCCGCTCCTTTTCTTCATCGAGTGCAGTTCACCCACATGCGTCGTCATGCCAGCAACGATGGACTTCCTCATTACGTCGACACTATGTCAGCGACGTAACTGCGCGAGTAAGAGGGGGAAAATAACGGCTAGAATAAGAGGTTTGCGTGCAAGCTTGTATAAAAAGTCAAGAGCATCATAAGTAGCAGCACTTTCGTCGTTGCGACATCACGACGAGCTATTCCAAGTCAAAACTGCGGCTGTTTCCACCTGTTTTCCTTTACTGTCGCCGCTAACATTAATTTCTTCTCGCCCTTTCGCCATTTTCTGCTTGCCCAGAACGGCCTGGCACGCAAACACAGAGGGAAACACACAGCCAGAGGGAAACACACAGCTGTGCTGCAGTCGGTCATGCGAAGACGCAGTCTATCAGCAACCTCTCGGGTCCGCAGGGCAGACATATTGCCGGCTAGTTGGCTGTTGGGAGTCTTCCATACATGCGCGTCGCAACAACCTCGTTCTGTTCCGAGGCGCATCGCCTTGAAGAGGGGTATCGTCTTGAAACAATCCTCAGCCAGATGCATCAATTGGTGAGCTTTACACTGTTGAGCACATCTGATTTCCAGGAGCACGCAGGACACGTTGAGACGATCGCTTATTGCCTGTCTTACCATGGGTACGAGCAAACCGCACACTATCAATAGTCTAGACAGGCGATTTCTGTCGTGGCCACCTGCCATCTGCAGCTTTAGGCACGTGCTCGTCTGCATCTCCACGCTCATCCAAGCCCCTCGCGGGGCGACGTGTCGGAATTATAAACAGGACGCTTTTGCTGCAGTTCCGTACCGAAGGTGTTCGCGCACTTATATAATCACACCTGAAGCATTTGCGCGACAACGCCCTTGACTGCCCGATCTCACCCAGCGTGAGCCGTGGTGGATTAGCGGCGAGCCCTGGACACCTTCAACAACCTGCTCGAGCTACGAGCTGTACACACGTTCATCGACCCGAATTTCCCCGGAAGAGGGTGCCGAGCCGCCGTTCACGCTCCGTGTCCTGGACGCAGCACACCCCGAGTACGATTCTCTGCAGAAGCAGTTCGTGTCCACCTGGCAGCACGAAAAAACGGCCCACCGTGTCGCAGTCGTGAGCATCATCAAGATCGAGGTACGGTTTTGTGTTGTGTAGAGGCAATGGCGACGGAATGAGATTGCCCTTCCCCCCCGGAAGATGGTCAAACCCGGAAAGAAGCCTTGGGGTAGGTTACGTATGCTAGGTGTTATAGTAGTCGCTACAACAACGTCCGATCAAACCTCGGTTTCAGGGGTTCTGTTCCGTTTAAACCAGATTTCCGTCCGCTTTTGTAGTGATTTGCCCCGTCGTGTGTTCCGCTTCTCCTACTTCCGTTCTTTTTATCGACTCCGACGCTTCAGATGCCGAAAAAGGCACGCCAGAGGCACCAGGAGTACAAGCGGAACGTACCGAACTCCCGCCGTCGCTCCCACGGCACTTCATGCTCCGATTTCTGCGATTTTTATGTGAACGCATCGGTGAGTAGAAACTACCACAGACCACTCGCTCTCGGCAGCATACCCGCCCCGTGGCGGATCGTACACCTCGACGCATCCACGACGAATGGAGTTTCCCGCTCATTGGTGACAATGCCGGAGTCGCCGTATTCCACGTTTTGTTCAGCAACGGCTTCTTGTATTTTGCTTAGCTTTCACGCGGTTATGTATGTGTAAATCAAGTCTTTAGTTCAACAAGTTGCGATGAGCATCACCGACGCACGATTTTCCTAGCCGTGTAGGTTTCGGTGATCGACTATTGGACTCTTGCATGGTCTCGTCTCGCGTCATTTGTCCTGTTCTTGTGGTTTTCTTTTCGACGCTTCGCTTCTTTCGTCCTACGTTGAATCAGGGAACAGCGTGCATGTTGAGCGACTGCTGTGTGTGCAACATCCGCGTCCGCGGTTTCGAGATCGAGGGCTGCGTTGGTCGTTCGAATGCGAAAGGCCCGAGAAAGCTGAGGTACGGGCAGGGCTTGTGCTTTTCTAGCTCGTCCGGCAAGGCAAACGACTTTGCTACCTCTACGGACAAGGTGCGTCCCGTTCGCTTTATCGCTGACCACCGGAAACATCGCGTGTCCTTATTTACCCTTCGTGTGCGCTCCAAAACCTCTAATTACGTTTAATTTTTACGTGGCCAGAAGCGCGATGCTGCGAACCCTGGGTTGACTTGACTGGCCCAGCTGCGGTACGGTAGTTGCCGGCGATCGATGCTGGCATGGAAGAAGGCCCGCCGATATTGTACACAGTTGGTAGGCAGCTCGATGAGCTCCGGCTGAAAAAATATGTCACATGTGTATATCACCACCACTATCTTGGTTATGCACCGTCGTATAGACGACAATAAAACGTGGTCGCATTTCATGGGGTGGAAGAGTGAAAGTGTTGCACATAGATACTGTACATCGTCTATGACGCGTTGTGGGGCTGTTGGATGCGATGCCTAGTTATAGGGTCAGGGTATGACGGCGGCCTATTTGGAAGGCGCTCGATAGGTATAATGAGGTACCACGCCTGAGAGAGCCGGTCACTCAGCCGATATTCGCGCAGAGCTGATGGACGCGATGGACCGTCAGTCTACATCGTCAAAGAAACACCTATTCCCACGATCTTCCCAACGGTTAAGGCACCACTTTTTACCACGATGTCGTGGCCCAACCCCTCGCGCGCCTGCCGCGGGAATTCATGACATTCAACGCTGAAGGTTGCAGGCAACGGCAAGGCCCGAAGATGTATGTTTGTGGCCGACGTCGCGGCCGGGAACGCGTATACGACCTATGCGAAAGGCCTCCCGAAAGGGTTATGCCCGCCGCAAGGATACAACTCCGTCGTCGGCGAGGTGATGTCTTACAGGCCTCCGGAGACGTTTCATGAGTATAATTCACTCAAGACATAGGGACATTGTTAGCCGTGCAATTATTTTCGGACTGTAGCGGGGGCCGGCATATACCCGCGCAAAATCCCTCGCCGCAAGTCCTTACCTTCGTGACAGCCACCTGTTGTAGTTATCGGAGATACAGCCGCTATTTTCCGCCAGTTGTGCTTCGGAAGCACTTGCTTAGCTGCCCTGTCCGGACTAAACGTTACCTTGTCACGCACAGTAGACGATACCGCAATCGCAGTCCACAGCAGTCCCAATATACCGCGGACGGTTTTTGCCTAACACAACATGTCGCACCGACAGTGTCAGCCATCGCGTGCGTGCAATCCTAACTTGCCGCAGGAAGTCAAAAGAAGAGCAGGGGGGAAACTAAATGTTGTACATTTGTCGGCAACTGACTCGCATGCGTTGTTTTGGCTGCTTGGCTCTATTTATAGGTTGGCACAAACGTGAACTACGACCAGCTCGTCGTGTACCACAAGGCGGCCGCCCTCCCGACCCATTTCGTCGTGTACGAGTGCTGAGAACTCCAGATCACCGGGGCACCCCACGGTCTAGGATGATGCCACTACAACGGGACGCAGGGGGTATCCTGGCCCGGCTGAGGGTGTACCTGACGTCGTCGTACCTTGCGAGTCCAACAACGCATGCACGAGGGCGTTAGAAATGGTTTGCATCATCCCCCTGCCCGTAGCTTGTTGGCCTTTGGTCCAGGGCGCATTCCACATGCTCTAAATACGCAAGTCGGAGTAAGTACCTTTTTGTCATGTAGCCAAAGCAGAATACCCATGAGGAAACTGCCGCGACACCTGTACGTGCTCATAGAAGTGCGGAACGACCGCTCCTGACGGGAGTGTGCTACTCGTACTTTCAACATTTTGGTTCTTAGATGGCGCGACCAAGCGTAGCGCAAAGGGGTTAGGGTTGATGGCGCTCCCAGCGACGTGCATATGTTAACGCTTCAATGGTCACGTAGATTCACTAAACTGGTTCGAGACTCAAGGGAAAGCACAGGTTCGCTTCTCCGTGCGTCGTTCGCGCGTAAGTTGCAATTATTCCTGCCCTGTAGATGATACCCCGTATATTTGAAGGCTAGCGGTTACAAAGTGCAGGTTCACGAGGACGTGCTACGCGTTTGGCAGCCCATTCAGGAAAAAGCGCTATATTTAGTTATAGATTAAGTATTAATAGGGCTTTGTTTTGCGGTGCAACTTTACTGTCGCCCCCCCGTATTTAGTTATAGATTACTATTATTAGTACCACGTTTTGCGGTGCAAGTTTGCTGCCACCGCCCCCGTGTTTGGTTGTAGATTAGTATTAATAGTGCCATGTTTTGCGGTTTAAGTTTCCTGTCGCCCCCCCGTTTTGGGCACACGTTTGTGCTTTTACGTTGTCTGTATATCGTACAACAGGTTAATGATTGTTCACCGGCACCACAGTAGGGGCCGCTTGGTGCTTGCGGTTTTTCATTACTAGGCCTATCGGACATTGGGGGGCTTTCTATTTTCTGCATGCCGATTCCGTGCGTTTGTTCTCGTCGTTTTGGCAAGTTTCTCTAGTTTCGAGTACACATGTTGCGCGTGGCCATGCTCGTAAATCCGGCCTCAATACCGACCCCCTCTGAGTCCTCTTTCTGTTTTCTAGTGTAATACCTGGTGCTATGAATATGTATTGCTTCACTTTTTTAAGAGGTGTTTTAAAAGTATGTGTTTGGCCTCATTGCACGAGGTATCTCGTAGGCTTGTTGTTCACCCCCTTGCTTTCAGATTTCACATGTAGTTTCCGGATGATGAAACTGCCGTCTGTGCACCTTTGTTGAATTTCCATCTGGTGGATTAGTACTACGATACCAAGCGCTATATAGGCGATGACTACTTTGGCTCTGCATATTTTAGGGATGCCATGTATAATACCATACATGGCAGTAATGAATACCAGCTACGTTTAAGTAGAAGTGGTAGTGGTCTAGACCTTCCAGGGCAACACCATAGCACTTGCCCACCCTGATGAGCCGTTTCGTGCAGATCAGCTAGAGGAGATTAGCGCAGGTTCCACGAACCAGAACATTAATCGGGGATATGGTGCCTAAAACCCACTTTCTCACACCTCCAACCTGCGAGATGACGAAGCCCACTGAACTAACACGAAAAGGGAAATCAATGACGTCCTCCCTTCAAGGGACTCAAATGACTTCAGACACGGGGGAAATCGCCGTACCCTTGTTAATGGGGGCTAGAGGCGAAAATGCATCGCCGCAAAGGGTGGAACAAAAATAACACAAATCATGCACCGCCCAATTTGCGGCCAGATCACCCAGTTCACCCCCAACGAAGCAATTGGAGGGAGTCGGGGTTGGCAGAAGTTAACGCGTGTGGTTGACGCCAAAAGGACGACATGTGCAGGGTTATTACGCGTGGCAGCTAAAAAAAAGCTGGAAACGAAACCCGAGACAGTCGCAAAGACTACAGACGACAAGCATGCACGCTACGTTTGAGATTTGGTGAGCGAGTCGGCGAGAAACATCGGCCGTGTGACCGGAATTTGGAACGAAATCGAACAGAACGAACCGAAAACAGAAGCGCGTACGACGACCCACGACCTGAAACCCAAAATCAAAACCAAAAACCTAAGTCAAATTGAAGGGAGTAGCGGCTGCGTCAATTCGAGCCAACCACGTCGGCGCCGCGAGATTCGTCTGCGTGACAACGAATTTCCCGAACAATGCGCTAATGACGACGTGGGTTTTCACGCACCAACTAAGAATTACGTAATGCTTCAGTTGAAAATGTGTACATAGTTTAGTGCGCCAAGGAAAGAAGTGGCTTGATCGGACCCAGATAGTCGAGAAAACGCACCAAGTAAACCCCATTGGTCGATGTACGCGCAATGATGGCCCCTATCCACCATAAAACGTTCGGTGCCTTATACGAAAGGCGTGTTTCGCTAGGAAACACCATAGCGCTGTAGCGCCGACCCCAATCAAGGCGTGGGACGCTACCGTCACTAAATGAAAAAAAAAAAAAGTTCGTTGCTGCCATGAGGAACTTTACCGTTGTGAGGTGCCAATTCGTATTCGGCGCTAATTTGGTTGGTTTAGAGGTGCTGGTTTTCGAAGTGCACGCCCGGTAGAGCAGAGTTTCTGCTAATGAGAGAGCTGGGGATTAACTTCACGCCCCAAGGTGGGCGCGAGAGACGTGTCTAATGCGTCTCGTTCACGACCGCAGTGACCCTCCCCCGACTGGGAACCGACTGGTGACCAGCAATTTTCTCCACTTCTACAGGTTTAAGGGGCGCCGAAGAGTCGTCTTTGAGTGACGCGGCATGAGGGGGGTTTGTTTGATGAAGGTATTGAGCACGTACTGCACCAAACCCGCCGGCAGGTACTTCGGCTTGTCATCACTACTACTAATTGTCGCGGGGGTTGGCGCAAGAGTTGCATCGCGCCACAGGGACGTGACGGTGTGCATTCTCGCTGAGCATATCCGAGAAAAAGATCCAAACAACACTTCGTAGGAGTTTAGCGCCGAGAGGGGGACTATTTAGCGTGTCATTCGGAGAGAGGGTCAACTGCAGGATATTTGCCGGGACCCTTTCAAGTGAGCGACATTCTAGCCTGGAAACTTTATTGTACGTGCCGGTCTTCAGGCGCCTTGGCGGATTTGAAGGCCGTGCTCGTCGATGAATTGAGGAACATGACGAAACGCGCCGGATCGCGTTGAAATTCTGCGGTACACGCGGGAAACTGCTAGATAGAGCGTGTTGCTTGCGAAAATACGTTTTAGGAGCCCTGCGGGAGATCCACGAGATCGTCATACGCGAGCTGGGCGGGGGCAAACTTTGATGGCCGGCGACACCAACGGATTTGAAAATAGTGAGACGGAGGCGTGGAAGCCGACCCATGTGAACCTCGTTACGAGTCAACCCGGTAGCAGCGCTGACCGGAATGTTGTAGGCAATATCTACGCGAGAGAGATGCGCGTCCCAGTCATCATGCCGCTCGTTGACTACCGTGACCAGTAATTTTGCGTCACAATTAATGTGTGAAGAACACATTCCATACCATCGTTGTCGATCGGGTGGTAGGAGCTTGTTACGGTTTTATATAACGGTATCAGGTAGAGGGGACAGACTACCTCCATGCAGGTCAGCCTATGCCGTGGGTACTTGAGGTTACTCACGTGTGTTCGTTGCTTAGATACAGAAGAAGAGCAGCTTTATTGAGATCACTAGCCGGATGGAAGACTGAAACCCAGGTGGTTGGTTCCACCTGGTCTCTTCACCATTTTACACGAAACGCCTTCCTACCAAAACGGCCCAATTACCCGGTGACACAGGTAATTGCCGTCCTTCCAAGGTAATACCAAAACAGTGTTCTGCACTGGCTGAGTTCGACTCTCTTACGACGCGCGATAGTTGAGCTCCGCGGATCCAAACATTGCGAGCCCCGCGGCGCCATCGTCGCCCAACGAGCCGAGCTTGCACGTTCCTGGTGTACGTACATATGTGGCTGATCCTTCCGCTGAGATTTCTTGCGAGACCTTAAGTAAATGCGCATGATATTTTGGGAAGAATACACACGACTATATACTAGCGACTTTTGTCGAGCATATACGGATGGATCGGATGGGAATGACGATCGAACGGTTGCCTTGTGGGATCAGCTTGTCGTAGGACGCGAACACGGCATAGGAGTAAAGTTCTAAGGAGGAGCAGGGCGGTCGAAGTATGGCGTGGGGTCAGGGTAGCGGGAGCAGGGTGGTCTACAGGACATTCAATATAAATGTCTTGTGAAACACCGGGTTACACTCGTTTCTGGAATCCTATGTTTTTTTATGGTTCGTACAGATACCTCGACCTCGCCACTAATCGGCTCGATCGAGTGCCGGTGCGAGCGTTTCGCAGCTGCCTTGGTAGGCGCGATACAGTAGATAGCATCTCGATCGATCGGCTCGAGTGTCGCTGCGAGCTCACCATATCAACAAAAAACAACTCTTAGGAAACAGTGCGCGGTCTCTATCACCTTGCTCACAGTCTATATCATACTTCAGGGCCCGCACAATTCCCCGGTGGTACCACTGGGGTCTCAAATTTGGAAAATATTTTCTTGCCCGATCGAGTTTACATCTATTAATAAAACCTACTGGTAGTAAACAACACGTCGGTTTTCCCTCTAAAACCAGGGAATATTTGTCTCGGGTTGCTGGCAATAACCGTACGAGTACGGAAATGTACGCGAATGGCCTATACGTACGAAAGCTACGCGGTTACGTCGTTGCTTTCTATGGTGGTATCTGATTGGTTTGGCTGGATAACGGCCCTTCACTCCGTTAGCTTATACTTCGTATGCCTCCTGTTCGTGTGGTGTTGGGGGCGCAACTAATCGAACATCTTTGCGTTTGATAAATCGTCATACCACTGTGGTGAGGCTCAGATAAAGTCTTGATCACTTGTGGTAACCAGCCCTACAAACACTCTAGCGTGGTTGATACTTGCCTGGGTCTGCGGTTTGCATTTTTTTTTTACCCCCGCGAGAACGATCGACACTGAGGACATTTCGAGAGCGCCGCCCAATAGAGGAGGAACGAGCAACAGAAGAGCACGAGCACTACGCTGGTAACCTTATTGGGTGAGCGAAATAACTTCGGAAGTGTGGGCGACGAGGTGAGGGGATTAATCCTTCTACTACTGCAAAAAGTTATCCCACATTAATTCCAAGTGGTTTGTCCCCACAAACGTGGGTGCAGTCCTAGAGGGGTCACGTTCGGGAGGTCTGCCTGAGGTGGTGAGGGACAGTCCACAGGAAATGAATCGGATGGTGGAGGGCCAAAGGGACTCGGTGCTTTGTCCACGAGCTCAAGTCATTTGTGTGTGGTGCTCAGCGCTGGAACGTCGGTGGAGGTCGCCGTCGGGCCCGACGACAGACTCCGGAAAACGAAGTAAAGCCGACAAAGTCCGTGAAGGGGGAGAGTGTTGATGCTGAAATTGCGTGGTTGAATCCGGCAAAAAAATATCATGTAGAAGGGATTGGGGTTTTATATTGGCGTCGGCGGCTGAGGGGTCTATCACAGGGCGTCGGGGGGCGCGCTGTCCGACGTTGTCGTTGCTGATGATGTTGATGCTGTTGCTGTCGTTGTGCGAGGGACGGTATTTTGTCGCGAGGGCCTTGACGCTGGCGTTGTCCTGGTGGTAGGTGGACGTCATAGGGGGACGGATATTCGGAGGAGCAAGCCACAGACACCCGGCGGCGAAATATTATGGTCGTCAGCGGCCTGGGGGGTTCCGGCGGTGGCGACAGAGTGGTGGCAGGTCCAAGAAAATCAGACCCAACGAAGGGTGTGGAGGGACTGACTCTGAAGCGCCGGTGCCAGGAGCAGATGATTGGGAGCCCACGGACGGCACGAAACCAAGCCAGGAAGAGCGCCAGAGTCCACGGCGCAATTCTTGAAACCACCTGGTGGGTCCTTGGTGGGGTCTTGAGGGGAACAGGGGGCAACGAAGCGTTGCAGGCCAAGTCGGGCGCATTTACGTATGGCCCGTCGTGGCGATAATCGCCGGAGTCGCCATCAGTGACGAGGGGCAGCGGAATGATGGCTATTGGCTGATGGGCAGGGGAACAAGTCCACCAAGCTGATTATGGGCTTCGAAGGCTCTCAAGAATTGTAACCACAGGCCTGGACGAGGTAGACGCCCACGTTGCCGGGGTTGGTTGGGATGTGCGATTCAGAGTGGTTGAGGTCGGTCGCCTGCGGAAAGTGGGAGAGGAATTCGGCGTTGGCATTACGAGTAGCGGTAGCCTTGCGATACTCCAATGCATACATACTTCGAAGTATATATTAGCTGAACGGAACTCTAACCAACGCTGGGCGCGGGCGTTATATTTGCCAACTTTGGAGATGTGATCTAGGGCCTTGTAATCGTTGTGTATGCGGGGCTTTGTTGACCATTGGTAGCTACGGAGACGTTTGGCAACCCAGACGACGACAATGGCCTCTGCGTCAAGAGGAGTTCAAGACCTTTCGGAGTCGAGGCTGGCACGACTGTTGGAGACTACAGGGTGCACAAAACTGTGCGTTTGTTCTTGCTCGAGGGTGGTGCTGAAGCCGTCACCAGCTGGCGTCACAATATCAGTGGAAAGGACGGGAGTCGTCCGCGATGGCATCTAAGTCCGAGAAGACTAACGTTGCCGGAGCGGCGAGGTCGCGGAGAACTTGGCGCACGATAGCTTCCAAAGTCTGCGCAAAGGCAAATCTACACCTTGCTCGAGCAGAACGTTGATGAGGCGCACACGTGTAGACATGCTCGACCAGGGCTTCGTGGTAACAGGAAAAGGCCGTGGAGGGGGGAGTGGACTGCTTTACGTTTGACAGCATGGACATGGTGATGAGAGCGGTGACTACTGTATGTGTTCGGACGAGCTCCGTCCGGGAAAAACCAAATCCCCCGCCCCCCCCCCCCCCCCCCCCCCCCCCTCCGCCCACCCCCTCACCGGTGA
>JAYJMJ010260459.1:0-14814 GCA_036873875.1 Laminaria ephemera | reverse complement strand
ATATTGGACTTTAGCCATTGGGTGTAACCGCCGTTTGATGTAAATAAACGGTGTCGAAGCTATGCTCCTTAGTGCTAAAAGCTTAGTTTGGTTACAGACAGTACCGAAGCTACGCTCCTTTGATACTATTTTATAGGAGCGTAGCTTCGACACCGTCTGTAATAGTGCTATTACACTTCTTTCTTTAAGGAGCGTAGCTTCGGCACTGTCTGTTTACTACATCAAATTGCGGTTACACCCTAGCCATTGGTCTTTATTTGGTTTAAAGCCAACATTGTAGATTTACTAAATTTTTAAAATTTAGCAAATCGAGACAATAGCGGTCAGCCTGCAATAGCTAAAGTCGAGCTAAGGCAATTGTGCTAATAGTAAATTGTAATTATTCAAGCGCTGACCATTAAAGTTAAGTGGATAGGTAAGTATGATATTTTGTAACCAAAGTCGATCATTTCCTGCACCATCATATTTTACTAATCCATCCAAATTCACATCGCCGAAATAATACCCATTAGCTAGGCTGAAATTCAAAACACCAGCACTATTGTTGGCATGGGATATAATTTCTGCGCCTACTTTTAAGCGATCATTCGTTACCCCATCATATTTTACTTTAGCATCTGTCAAAGCATTTCCTGCCCATAGCGCTTGTTTGCCATTGATTGTTGCCATTTCTAAATTCTCATATCCCGCCAAATGATAGACATCTGCTGGTAGCATAGTTGTAAAATCTACCGCCACTTCTCCATTATTAATTGTTAAAGGACTAGCCGTCATCACTCCTAAATGGTTTCTATGCCGAACGGCTAAGAAAAAGGTAGTAGGTAAGTTCTTAACTTGTAAATCGGTACCTGTCAGGGCATCCACCACATCGCCATCTCTTTGTACCAATGCGGAAATAGTTTGTAGGATAGTAGTGGAGTCTCCTGCATCTCTAATCTCCAAGAAAATCCAATCCACAATCGCATCACTGGTGCCTGCATTGGCGGCTAAAACGGCAGTGGTTGTTACTTCATTGCCGCCTTGTACAGGTGTAAATTGACTAATATTGAGACTGGCTACATAAGGTTGTGCTAATGGAAGAAAATTCATTTGACGTAAATCATCTCGCATTAACGCATCTGTACCTCCTAATAAGGCACCTTGTAATAACACTTGTACTTTTAAGGTAATTGCTTGTACGGTAATGAGGACCATCGCTGTATCACAAAGGGTATTCGGAGCAGCAGTGGTATCGCAAACAATGTATTCAATGGTATCCATACCAATAAAGTCCAGTGCTGGTGTATAAGCTATTGTTCCATCTGGATTGAAAGTAGCCGTTCCTCCACTCGTTGGCGTGGTATAAATTTGCATACCTGTGGTATCTATTTCACTATCTCTAATTGTATCGTTTGGCAAGACACTAATAGTTGCCATCCCATCCTCGAAAATGGTGAGGGTATCTTGAATTGCTATGATTGCTGGCATGGTACAAGCACTCACGCTATCTATTACATTGGCATAAGTATAAGTGCCCGTGTAAACGCCATCTTCTGTTGTTTCTAAAGCATCCGCAAAACCATTGGTTCCTACTTCTGCCATCGTTGTAGCTGCCAAACTATCTGTAGGACTACCATCACTAGTTGCACTAATTACACCTGCTTCATAGCTATCGTAGCAGCCGTCTCCGTCTGAGTCTAGGTCTAGTTGATTGACAATACCATCCTTATCTGTATCGGGGATAATACATAATACTTCCACTCTAATTCCTCCAGCATTTCCTATTGAAATAGGATTATTGTAGAGTATTTTTATTTCTTTTGTTGGAGTAGATGTTATCGTCCACACATCATTACTTGCATCACCTGCATAGTTACTACCAAAATCTACTCTATTTTGTGTAATAAGTCCGTCTGCTGCAGTAATATCGTTTGCTGGGTCATAAACAGTAAATGCTACACTATTTCCTACAATAGCCCAGTCTTCTTCCTCGTCGAACCAACCACCAGTAGCTACTGTTTTAGATCCTAAACGAATAATAACTTCTTCGTCAAACGTTAGGGTGAAGGTATCTATATCCGCTACTCCAGCACCATTATTCATAGACAATGTGCCAGAACTATCTCCACCACTAAGTGCTACAGTAGCCGAAGAAGTAACATTAACAGTTGTTCCATTAATTGTTACTGCTGGTATTGCTAGTGCATTGGTGAAATCCATTACTTGAGGGCCACATGGGGATTCTTCTGTATCTAAAATACCATCATTATCATCATCAATATCTACATAATCAGGTACGTTATCCATATCGGTATCTATACATTGATTTTGTGCAGGATTTGTTGCTATGTCGTAGGTATAAGTACCATCGTACTCACCTTGGGTCGTTGTTTCTAAAGCATCCGCGAAACCATTTGTACCTACACCTGTCGTTTGACCTGCTGGAATAACAAGACTATCCGTTGCGGTTACACCAGTTACCCCTGCTTCGAAAGCATCGTAACAGCCATCGCCATCACTATCGAGGTCGAGTTGGTTAGCAATGCCGTCACCATCTGTATCTGTGCAGAATGAAAAGGAGAATACTCCTGAATTAACACCAGGAGTGGCTGGTTGATTAGCTGTGTAATAATTAACTTCAATGTTATCAACAGGGATACTTGGCACTATTTCAAACGCTGCGTACTGAGCAGCTCCTACTCCTGTACCAAGCACAGTGATACTATTACCATTGTTAGTTATGGCAGCATTACTAGAAGATAATACCGTCCATGAAAAACCACCAGGTGCATTAGTTGCGGTGAAAGTAAATTGATCAAAGGTATTAATATTAGAAGGTCCAGTAGCGTTCGATGCTGAAATACGCATCGCACTTGCAGGGCTAATACTTAAGTTAGTTGAAAAGTTCTCTCCTGTTGCAGCGAAAGGGTCGATGAATACAATCCGTTGATTATTACCATTATAAGCTCCTCCTGAAACGGTAACAGCACTTGCTCCTCCAGCTACGATTACTGGAGCATCTATGGTTAAAGTACTTGGTAAGCTTTCTCCATCTATATTATGGGTCATCACAACACTTGGGTCTCCTGGTGATAAAGGTCCAGCAGTAACCAATGGTGTAAAGTCCGTTAGATTAATCGGACATTCTGCTGCATCTAAAATCCCATCATTATCATCATCAATATCTAACAAATCAACTACCCCATCCATGTCTGTATCTAAACAAGCATCTGTCAAATTATCTACTGCAGCTGCATAAGCGTAGGTGCCTGTATAAACACCATCTTCATTGGTCTCTAAAGTATTCGCAAAACCGTTTGCGCCTACACCAGTAGTATCTGTTGTCACTATTGCTAAACTATCACTTGGGGAGCCATCAGCAGTTGCGCCGATTACGCCTGCCTCGAAGCTATCATAACAGCCATCTCCGTCTGAGTCGAGGTCAAGGTGATTAGCGATGCCATCCGTATCTGTATCAATCGCGTATCGGAAGTAAACAAGACCGTTTCCACCAGTAGCTCCTCCCTCTCCTCCGATTGCAATACCCGTTACATAGTTTGGATCGTTCGTGTTGACCGTGTTCGTCAGGTTGCCTTGCAGCAAAACGATTTCACTAGCGATTGTTGCATCGACAAAGCTGGAACCACCACTGCCTGCACCATCTTGTGCAGTCGTAGTCAAAATTTGACCGCCGCCGCCGCCGCCGCCGTAATAGCCGCCGCCGCCGCCGCCGCCAGCGCCAGTATTATTAACGTTTGAATCCCCCCCTTTACCGCCTTGGAATTGTGTTCCAGCATCTCCTTGGTGAGTACCTGTTCCTCCAGCATTTCCACCTGCAGTTTGTGATCCACCAGTGCCTACTTGAGCGGCACTTTGGCTATGGGTTGCATTCTGTCCTATCAGTCCGCCACCTGCACCTCCAAAGGAAGATATTCCAGCCGCTGGGGAAGAAGAACCGCCTCCACCGCCGCCAGCTGTGAGCACTTCAACGCCGTTAATTCGAATGGCACTTCGTCCGCCACCAGATGAACCATTGTGGGTCGTCGCTGTATCATCCCCAGCTGCACCACCGCCGCCAAATTGTGGGGTCAGGTCATCTTCCAAGCCGCCTTCGCCAACAATAATTTCAATGACATCGCCCGCGTTGACAAGTAATTTCGCTTTGGTGAAACCACCTGCTCCGCCAGAAGTCAATCCGCCGCCGTCAGCGCCGCCTGCTCCCCATGCTCCAACTTCGATCTCCGTTATGCCAGCAGGAACAGTAAAAGTCTGGCTACTGCCCGTAAAGTTGAAGACCTCAACTAACTGCTCGTTGATATCTAAAATTCCATCATTATCATCATCTAAATCTGCAAAATCAGGCACGCCATCCATGTCATTATCTTGACATTGGTTTTGTGCAGCACTTGTTGCTACGCTGTAAGTATAAGTACCATCGTACTCGCCTTCTGTTGTTGTTTCTAAAATATTTACAAAACCATTTGCGCCTACTCCTGTCGTGTCAGTTGTTACTATTGCTAAACTATCTGTTGCGCTACCATTAAAGGTTGCGCCTGTTACACCTGCTTCGTAGCTATCGTAACAGCCGTCATTGTCTGAGTCTAAGTCAAGGTGATTGACTATACCATCGTTGTCGTTATCTACTGCACATCGTACTTCGATATTATCCATTAATAAAAAGGCATTCATTCCATCAACCGCAAGTAAGACTCTATCATATTCCTGCAATGCAATAAATGCTATTTTATAATTTTCCCAAGCTGTAGTGTTATCTACAAGCTCAGAGGTCGCTATGAGGTCCACATTTGCTGTTGCTCCCATAGTCGCTACAGTAGCGTAATTTACGGTAGGAGTAGTACCTGCTCTAATACCGAAAAATTTAACAAAACCAGAGCTGGTGAAAGCAGGTCCACCGGTACTAACTAAGGTTAGAATAGCTTGGTAAGCATCAAAACTAAAAACGTATTCTTCTCCTGCCTCTAAGTTAGTAGTTAAGTTATTACCAAATACCTCCTGAACGCCTCCATTTCCAAATATTGAATGCCATCCGACATAAGCATTTCCATCGATTGCAGGCAAATAATTAGTGTGTGTAATGCTTGAAGTCGAAGGGTTTGTTGTTATAAAACCGGCTGTTCCTGCAGCATCAAACCAAGTTGACCCTGATGTATACGCCGTAGCAAATCCACCGAAATGAGAAGTGTTTGGATTGTCTGCATTTTCAAAGCTGGAGTCGCTGAAATTTCCACAATTTTCGGTTTCTTCAATATCTAAAACGCCATCATTATCATCATCTAAATCTGTAATGTTTGGCACGCCATCCATGTCTGTATCTAAACAAGCATCCACCGAACTGTTTAATGCAATTGGATAAACGTAAGTGTCTGTATAAATACCATCACCATTTGTCTCTAAGGTATTTGCAAAACCGTTTGCACCTACACCAGTAGTATCCGTTGTAACAATTGCTAAACTATCACTTGTGGAGCCATCAGTAGTTGCACCGATTACTCCTGCTTCATAGCTGTCATAGCAGCCATCGCCATCTGAGTCGAGGTCGAGGTGATTAGGTATACCATCATTATCTTCATCATAATCACAAACAACACCAAAAGCATCTGCTAATACGACGTCATAAATTATTTTTCCTGCAATTTGAGATGCTGAAGAAAGCCCAGATAAAACAAACTCATATGCTGTCAAAGGCGCACCTGCTATGGTATACACCACGGTACCAGCTCTTGAGTAAGTAACGATTCCGTCAACATCTATGTCTAAGGCAATCACATCACCCGCTGCGTAAGCGCCAGCAGCAATAGCACCACTAGCTGTAACTCGCACATCTGCATCCAAATCTGCTTTTAGAAAATGTTTGTATCCTGTATAATTCCAGCTGTTAGTTGTCCCATTTCCAGTAATTGGAGCTAAGCCCACCATCCCTTGGTTAGCATTTTGGCGAACTTTAAATTCTAAATGGATAGGAAGCGTCAGTTTCTGGTCAGAAAAAATACTTCCCCATGCAGCAGTACTGGTAGATATTCTACCAAAACTGATAGAATCTGTATAAAGCGTACGATACACTTCCGCAGACCCTGTAAAGCTCAATGCAGTCAAGTCCATACCTCTTGAAGGAATACAACCTGCTTGTTCTTCTAAATCGAGTACGCCATCATTATCATCATCTAAATCAAAGTAATCTGCTACACCATCTCCGTCATTGTCTAAACAAAGATTGATTTGGTCATTATTAGCAAAACCTTGTAAGTAGGTGCCTGTATAAACACCATCTTCATTGGTTTCTAAAGCATTCGTAAATCCGTTTGCCCCTACGCCTGTTGTATCGGAAGTGACTATAGCAAGGCTATCAGTAGTAGCCGTTCCTCCCATAGTTGCACCGATTACACCTGCTTCAAAGCTATCATAACAGCCATCGCCATCTGAGTCTAAGTCCAAACGATCGGCAATGCCATCATTATCCGTATCTATATCTTTACAAGTATATTCAGCAAATGAAATAAGAAACCCATCCGTACTATCTCCACGTTTTGTTAATACTACATCTATTTCCTTAAAAGTACCCGTCACTCTAAATATTCCTGTAGCTGATAAGCCATTAGAAACAGTATTTGGATTGGTATCATAAACTCTATTCGGAATGGTAGTATTCGTTCCTCCACTAACTGTAATAG
The DNA here is from genome assembly GCA_036873875.1 of Laminaria ephemera. Lineage (NCBI taxonomy): Eukaryota > Phaeophyceae > Laminariales > Laminariaceae > Laminaria > Laminaria ephemera. The sequence continues at coordinate 8,146 of JAYJMJ010260459.1, read as the reverse complement.
CAGCATCTGGATCTGCTTCTAATAATTCAAAGCTTAAGGGAACGCCATTTTCATTAAAAATATCTAAATAGGCGCCATCAATATTGGCAATTGCCATATAGGCTACTGATTTAGTAATACCATCAAAGGAAACGGTAAATCCTAAGATACTACCAGTATTTCCTTGTGCTCCTAATCGTGGAGCGGCAGGAAATGTAGCGCCATCTACTACTGAAGTCATGTCCGTCCAAGTATCTCCACCAGCTAGTGTAGTAGGATCCAAAATAATAAAATCTCCAATGTAATCATCATAAGTCGTAGTTGTACCTCCGAAAGCACAGCTGTCTTGCTCTTCTAAATCCAAGACCCCATCATTATCGTCATCAATATCATAAATATCCACTACGCCATCGCCATCATAATCAGCACAGAAATCATTCAAGGAATCCATAGCGAGCCCATAACTGTAGGCGCTCAGGTACACCCCATCTTCATTGGTTTCTAAAGTATTGGCAAATCCATTTGCCCCTACGCCTGTTGTATCTGAAGTGACTATCGCAAGGCTATCGGTAGCAGCTGTTCCTCCCATAGTTGCACCGATTACATCGGCTTCATAAGTATCGTAACAACCATCGCCATCTGAGTCTAAGTCGAAATGATTCGGAATACCATCATTATCCGTATCTAGCACACAGCTAAATGGCGTATCAGCTGCTATCAATTGAATATTTTCAATTGGCTTAGCGGAAGCATTTCCATTATGGGAAAGGAAAAGGCTATATTGATGAGTAGGAAGTCCTGTCTGTGTATGGATGGTTATGCCATTTATAGATAAAGTTAAATTACCTGCTTCATCTATAACAATACGGTGTATTTTATTACCGGAATAAACGTCTTGACCAACAGCGTCTTGTCCAGTGCCAAGTCTTCTGCGACTTGTCGAGTCAAATATATAAAAACCGTATCCACTGCTGAAAGTCCAACTATTATTGGTCGCTGTACCAACAGGTGCCAGTCCAAACATTATCTGTGCACTATTTGTATTAGAATAAGAAAAACTAAGATCTATGGGTAATGTGAACGTCTGTGCCGATAAGCTAGATTTCCAAGCATCAGTACTTACTCCCTGCAAGGTGATGCTGTCTGTAGCTGTTACGGTTATTGCAGCATCCCCTCCCCAGTTCATATCGGTCATATCATAATTCTGAATACAACCTTCTTCTGTATCTAAAATACCATCATTGTCATCATCTAAATCAAAATGATCTGCTACACTATCTCCATCATTATCTAAACAAAGATTGATTTGATCATTATAAATAAAGTGTGGTAGATAAGTGCCTGTATAAATACCATCTTCATTGTTTTCTAACGTATTCGCAAAACCATTTGCACCTACACCAGTAGTATCCGTTGTAACGATTGCTAAACTATCACTTGGAGAGCCATTAGTAGTTGCGCCGATTACGCCTGCTTCGTAACTATCATAACATCCATCACCGTCGGAATCAAGGTCTAGCGCATTTGTAATGCCGTCTCCATCTGTATCCCCACAGCCTGTAAACAATATTTCCGACATTTCCCTATTGCTTCTATAATTTGCAGGAGCAGTCTGATCCTTTAACACGACCTGATAGGTACCTGATGATAAGTTTAAATCACAAAAAGAAATGGCATTACGAACACCTATTGCTATTGCTGGTTCATTATAGGTAAGTGTACGTACAACAGCAGCCCCATTAGAAATTTCGACTTCAAAAGCCCTTAGTTCTTCTGCAGTAGCACTCCCCACAGTAGAATATAATTCAAGACATTCTACACGCACCCCAGCAGCGATAGTTATCGTGTAATTAAAAGTTGGATTTCCAACACCAGTTGTTTGATTCCATGCAAAGCCATCAGTCACAGTGCCATTGACAAAATTGATAAGTCCATTAGCGGTAACTGTAGGGTCTGTCAAACTAGTTGAAAGTGCTGCATCTGTACTAACAAAAGTTAAGATAAGCTGTTCTGTGCACTCTTCTGTGTCTAAAACTCCATCGTTATCATCATCTATATCTACTATATTTGGCACGCCGTCCATGTCTGTATCTAAACAAGCATCCATCAAACTATCTGATGCAATTGAATAAGTGTAACTGCCTGTATAAAGACCATCTTCATTGGTTTCTAAAGTATTGGCAAATCCATTTGCACCTACACCAGTCGTATCTGTTGTAACGATTGCTAAACTATCACTTGGGGAGCCATCAGCAGTTGCGCCAATTACGCCTGCTTCAAAACTGTCGTAGCAGCCGTCGCCGTCTGAGTCGAGGTCAAAATGGTTGTCAATACCATCATTATCGGTATCTGTAGGTATAAACGTTTTGTTGACAAGGACGCAATCACCAGATCCAATTAGATCTCCATTACCGCTTATGATAATCACACCAGCAGTGTGGCTGGTCGTCCATTTACCTGTGACCAATTCGATAGAAGATACATTGAAATAGTTTGCTTGCCCTGCATTGGCAGCTGTTGGTGCTGGCGTGCCTGATGCTGAAGGGTCATTATCTGAAGCAGAAAAATGAGTATAGCCAGCAACAGGAGTTGCATCTAATAATATATCTGTTGTTGGGGAAGAAAGATTGTAAGATGCATATTCTGTATCCACTAAATAGATTTCTTCTCTAATCCCAGATGCTTTATCTAGATCCTCAAAGGTTAGTATAAAATTAACCACTATAGGGGTCGTCGTCCCTGCTTCGAAGAAGTCGATACGGGATTTGAGATGTGATCCATTTAGGCTTCCATTAAAATGCCCACCAGTAGCATTACTTGGATGCGTAATACTTAGCTTATCTGTCAATATTGTAGCATAGGTAATATTGTTTGGTGAACTAGCTTCCAAAGCAGTTATTCTAGCGTCTACAACTGTTCCATCACTTGTGGTGGCTACATTAGAAAATAAGGCCGTATATCCTACACCATCAACAGACTCAAGCATACCAGCATTAGCTGTTGAGGTAAGTGTTCCAAAATCCATTTCGGTAAAGACACCTGCCCCTGTCAGACTACAATAATCAATCTCTTCGCCTTCATTACTATCTAAAACACCATCATTATCATCATCTAAATCTACAAAGTCTGGTACGCCATCCATGTCATTATCCATACATTGATTTTGTGCAGCATTTATTGCTATGCTATAAGTATACGTACCATCGTACGCTCCTTCTGTTGTTGTTTCTAAAACATCAGCAAAACCGTTTGTGCCAACTTGGGCTGCCGTTGTAGCTGCAAGGCTATCTGTTGGAGTACCATCATTGGTAGCGCCGATTACGCCAGCTTCGAAGCTGTCGTAGCAGCCGTCGTTGTCTGAGTCGAGGTCAAGGTGATTAGGGATATTGTCGTTATCTGTATCCTGTTCAATTCTTGCTTTTATATTATCTATAGACACATATGATTCCGCAGCTACCGTAGAAATATTATAGAATGTTAGGTGAGTTATGGTAGAGGGTACTGTAAAATCAAATGATACTTCTATCCATGGGTCATTGCTATTGGCATTATCTATAACTGGAGAAGTTCCTATTAGAACGGTCTCATCTCCAAAACTTGTTCCCCCAGCAATATAAATATTGCTTGAATTAGCCCAATTTCTTAAACCATTAGGCACAAGATGTGCATTAAAGAAAAGAGCTAACTGTTCTCCTGCCTGTACTGGTTCATCCAATAAAATACTCCAAGTTTCATATCTCGCGCCTGGTGCAGATCCGACACCAGAAAGACCTGTATGGAATGAAATATAATTATTTCCAGCAAAAGGGGCTAAACTTGTATTGTGTATTATTGATGCATCTCGAACATCTACGGTTCCTGTTATATTTTGAAACAGACTGTTTGTAGCAAGAATTCCTGTAGGTTGAGTTTCTGTATAGCCTTCTATGTCCGCTAAATCGCGATGCTCATCAATATCTAAAACTCCATCATTATCATCATCAATATCTGCATAGTCAGGTACACCGTCCATGTCATTATCTAAACATTGATTTTGTGCAGCATTTGTTGCTACGCTGTATGTGTAAGTACCATCGTACTCACCTTCTGTCGTTGTTTCTAAAGTATTTACAAAACCATTTGCACCTACTCCTATTGAGTCAGTTGTAACAATTGCCAAACTATCAGTAGGGTTACCATCATTAGTTGCACCAATTACGCCTGCTTCGTAGCTGTCATAGCAGCCGTCGCCGTCTGAATCTAAATCAAAATGGTTACAAATTCCATCATTATCTGTATCTAATGAACTACATCCCGAAATTTGAAATCCCCAAGAATCATTTGCATTTCCCCAAAGTGGATTTCTAACAAAAGAAAACTTTACTTCTTTTATAAAATCTCCAACAGTAGGAATTATTTCTACTGTACCATACCCATCTCTTGTTGGAACAGAATGAGTGCCAGCATTATCGCTTACTACCCTTGGCGCATGAAACCCAAATTGAGTACCATTAGACAATAGATTTTCTGTATGATTACCAGTAAATCTTAAGGCTCCACCATCTAGATTGACTATTTGTATTCGTACATCCTCCATTGGCACATCAAAGGTTATTTCAAAGTCTATAGATTGAGTGGCAGGGCTAGTACCTTGTGAACTACCATTATGCAAGAATAACAAGGAACCTAAAGGCGCTGTAGGAGTATGGCTACTAGTGGTAAAATTAGAACCTGGATTTGCACTAGTGCCTATACTTAAATTACTTTGCTGAATACCATTCTCAGTCGCAGTAAGCGTATATGGAGTACAACCAATTTTAGCTCCCGTTACCGTCATTGTATCATTTCCAGGAGATGCCGTTACGATGGCATTAGATAAATCCGAAAAAACATTAGAAGAACAATAACCTTCTTGTGCATCTAATACTCCATCATTATCATCATCTAAATCTAGAAAATCTGGCACTTCATCCCCATCCTTATCTTCACACCAAGAACCACCGTCTGTTGCTCTGTCGTAAGTATATGTACCTGTATATGTACCATCTTCTGTAGTTTCTAAAGCATCTTCAAAACCATTTACACCTACGGTAGTTCCATCAAATGGAGCTACTGTTATGTCTGCTAATTCTGTTGTAATTGTTCCTGCTTCAAAAGCATCTGAACAACCGTCGCCGTCTGAGTCTAGGTCAAAACGATTTACAATATTGTCATTATCTGTATCTATATCGCCAGGAATAGTTAGGTTTAAACCTAGAGTAAAGCCCGTTTTATCAATACCCGGATTTCGTTGAAGGCCATGCTGAGCATCAATGCCAAAGGTTTGACCTGCGGCCAAATCAAATCCTACATTTAAACGATTATTAGCATTACTACCACTTATCCTTGCGATGACATCATTACTTGAAAACACGTCACCTACAACCGTATTTATGTTATTCCTTTTATGCCTTCCTGGAACATTTACTAAGGTAACTACAGGATCTGCACTAAGATTATGTACATAGGTGTAATTACCATTTTCAACACGACCTGGTTGACCTTGGTCAACATCAAAAGGAATACCTTGAAGTGCGTGTGTTGCATCCTCAAAATTTAAACCTGAAGATGTCAATGAGTACCCGAAAGGATGATTAGCAACCTCAGGAATTGAATAAACAAATGCTATTGTTAATTCACCACCTATTTCTCCCACTTGAAGCAAGGGCGTATATCCAGCAGGAACTGCTCCATCATTAGTACCCGTCATACCGAAATAATCAAGGGTTAAATCACCAGCTAAATTGCCATTCGCATCATTTATTGGAATAAGAAATGACCCACTACCAGCAATTGATGCGTCTTCCGTTAAAACAGGTGTTCCTACTTGAAAACCATTGATTTGTATAGATCCTTCATCTGCATCTAAAACTCCATCATTATCATCATCTAAATCATCTTCGTTGGAAACCGTATCTCCATCAAAGTCATCAGTAGGGGCTGTGCCTCCTACTGTGCTTCCAAGGTTGACGCCTGCATCAGCCCTGAGCCAAATACGGATTTGGTCAGTTACACCTCCTGAGAAATTAGAAATACTAGTTGTTCTAGCTGTTGAACCACTAGTTGGCTCAATCTCTTTGGTAGCTATATCTAAGCTAGATAAATCTAAGTCTGCTAAAGGTAAATCATTAGCTGCCACCTCTGTTATACTTTCCGTCAGTTCCGTTTTCATTCTACTAAGCATCCATTCAAGAAAAGTACTTCCTTTTAAATAATGCTGCGCTGGAAATGCAGTAAAAGTGAATAATCCTAAAAATACAAAAGCCCATAAGCAGGACTGCTTACTAAGCGTAGGTAACTTAGGTACAAAATCCCGTAGATGCTGGGCTAGATTTTTCATGGAATTCTTTTTTGGATTTTGGGGAGTCGTGAAACGCTGCTTCATAATAATAATAACAGTTGGGTTACCATGGGGGCGCTACTGTAGTCGAGTAATAAAGTAGTTTTGAATATTTAGTTAAATTACTTGAAAATTATAGCTAATAACATAAGTGTATTAGTTGTTATAGTAGGTGTTTAAGCTACTAACAGGCAAATAGTGACTAGGCTGATGCTAGAGCAACAGCTACTATTTTATACTAATTTGATGTATGGAAGTGTTAATATTCTATATAGGTAGGAAAAGAAAGGGTTAAAATATTGCTATTGAACGACTTATCATCGCAAAATTCGGATTTGGCATTATTTTTAACCTTTTATATCATACGTGATAATCTCTCCTAGTAGAGAATATTAACTTTATAATAAAGTCAGGATTACGCCAATAATCCTGGCTTTTTGTGTTTTATAGTAAAACACCAGCCTAAACTGACTCGCTTATTTTTTATTGAGTATTTACTTTTAAGTTTTTTAACTTAATGATTGACAGTGTGCTATAAGTAATGATCTAAGCACTGAACAATCTTAAATCCTCATTTATATTAGATAATTATATTTTATTGATATAAATTATTATGATTGTATAGTTAAGTAGATCAGACAGGGCAGAAATAGTGCTTTTGATGGCGCAATTTAATCTATCCTGTTTATGTGTAAAAACAATTAATTAATGTAGTAGTGCTTATATCTAAATGTGTGGGTGAACAAAATACGGAAAGGTAAAAGTAAAAGTAAAAGTATTAAAAATAACTATTTTACTTTTGAAAAACCATATCTTAAACTGAACTATAAGTAGTGATGAAAGAAGCCGTCCAAATGCGGACGATATTCTTTTATCGTTATTAACGATAGCGGTTATTCAATAAAAGGAATTTACTTATTCCAAATTACGGAATACCTATCAATTATAGCAATTTTTCTTTAATGATTCTCCAAAAACAAACTAAATACAATAAATTGAGGATTAGGGGGGACTAATTAATTAAGAAAATCCAATAACTATGCCACTTTGTTTTTCGATAGCAAAATATAAGCAGTTCAAGTAGAAATTAAGTACATTCAACACCTAACAGAGAATCAAAAGCAAAGAAAAACCGTAAAAAACTAACCTTGAAAACGTATACAAGATTAGTCCAGCAATTAAAAACGGATTTTCCAAAGTACCTATCTGTATTTTAGTAAATGATTTATATCCTAATAAGCGTATTTTGACATCTACGAGGACAATAATCGGTCTTTTATTATTACCTTGAAAGATACGTAATTAAAAGATATACAGGAGGTAGCAGTATTATATACACACATGAGGGAAATAATAACTGACTTTGCCATGCCCTGTGTTCTAAGTGTCAAAATAAAGATTGCTATAAGTAATGCGACAAAAAAAAAGCAGCTCCACCCCAACGAAGCTGCTCTAATTTTATGAAAAGTGTTAATTTCTTATGTCATTTAAAGATTGAAACGTTTGATAAACTCCAACCTTTTTAAGTTAGTTTTAAGAATAGAGAATAGAGCAGGCATCCGTATAAAAAATAACGAAATTTCTTCGATTGTAAACGAACGCTGCCTCTATTCTTTATTCTATTCTCTGCGCTCATTGAATAGAGACATACCCCGTCTATTGGTTGTTGAACCATTCATTATTCATTGCCTCAGACAGAGCCGAGAGATAAATAAACTTACAAATTTAAGTGTCAAGTCCAAGTGTCAAATTCAAGTTCAAAACCGAGACGTTGACAACTAGATGTGGTTCAACGCCTCGTTGTCAACG
>JAYJMJ010260449.1:0-14814 GCA_036873875.1 Laminaria ephemera | reverse complement strand
TTCTCGCGATAAAAATGAAGGCGCGTACCGTAGTGGGGAGGGGGGAGAAGAGCCTGCTAAGTGACCCCGGACCTAAGTTACGACTAGGGAGGGAGAAGGAGAAAGAAAAAGTGCGAAGATAATAGATGGGATGGGTAAAAAAAAAAAAAAAACAACAACAACAACAGAACCTGACGTACGGTATATTTAAAATAATTTTACAAAACTACACAAATAAAATGTTTGCCCTCCCTCTCCCCCGCGCTGGCTCTTTACCGGACGTTCCCGCACGCTAAAAAAGAAAAAGAAAAAGAGACCCCCTCGGAACCTTCCAGCCAAACAGATTCATCCATCCATCCATCCGTCCGCCCACCTACCTATCTATCCGCCCGCCCACAAGCTTTCGGAGAGAATACGGAACGCTCTACCAGGTACAAGACCAACAGGTATGGTATCATAACATAACGCTGAAGTCCAAAAAGTAACTTTGATGGTTTAGATATTAACTTTGAAGGCCTCTGTCTCCCGTCCCACGCTCGAAACTAAAGTCTAACGTACATACGATATGATATGGTGTTCATCTTTGAAGACCTGCATATCGTCCCAAACTCTAAACCCTTGGCTAACGTACATACAGCAGCAGTGGTCCCTCTAAAGTGCCGGCATGTGCCAGCCGTAAATACCGGCACTATGGCTGCAACCGGCACCACTCCGCATACTGCCACTACTGGTTGTTCCCATCTGTGCCAAGCGATTTCATAAGCACTATCGCGGGCAACCGGCACTATAGAGGGGCCTCTACTGTGATGTTATCCTTGTCACCCAAACAACAGCAGCAGGAAAAGCCGACAGTCTACACTATTAATCAGTAACAGACCACTGGCACTAATTAGCAGCCGTTGATTTCCAAAAACAAACAAACCTAACGCCGGGTTAGGATGGATGGATGGATGGATGGGGTGGATGGGCGGAAGGACGAGTTGTTTACATACCTGATACCTTGGTGTAACATTATTGTATGTGTGTGTTGTGTGTGAGTATCGTGCTCACGTTGTCCTTCTCCCCAACATCCTGCACACCTGTTAGTTTATATTCCTGGCACCTTGACATAACTATATCGCGTCAATCTTCTGCCAAACTAATTAATTGCTAACCCCCCCCCTTGAAAAAAAAAAACTAACGAATGAATTGCATTAAATTACATTGCAGCATAGACCCACGAATAACAAAGAACCCAGTAAGAACATACACCAGGTAAGGCTCACTTTTTGGACCACGCGAAAAAATGGCCTCAATCGTGTATATGTTGTGTGTGTGAGTATCGTCCTCACATTGTTTTCCTACCCAACAACGTCCTGCACACCTGCTATTACGGGGGAACATAGTAATCAGAACCAAATGTGGTTACTAAAAATAAGGGGAATATCTAAGGTTTTTGTGTATGTCGTGGATTCTGATTACTATGGTCCTCCGTAGTACAAAAGGTGGTTAATACCTGGTAATAAGAATCCAGCATTAGTCTATACGAGCAGTATCCGTGCGTGCGGACTGAATCTTCCTCCTTACATATATAAGCCTAGACGGACAAAAGCAATGTATGTGGCTACAAACAAATCACCACAATCATCATCATCATCATCAGCCAGCCATCGGTGTTCAAAAAAGTTTACGAGCAATAAAAAAAAACTCTGATGGCCAGAAGAAAACATTTTTCAGCCAGGGTATTGTGGGAAGGGGGATACACAAAAAAGACTACATACAGTACGTCAAAAGCGATGCCGGCCAGCATTTGTCCTCCCTAAGCCAAGCCTAACAATTAACAAATGATTAATTACCCCTACACTTCATATTATTATATATATTGGTACCAACTACCTGGTGCCTGGTGACTTTTAAGATATAGCTCTTTCTTGTTGTCGTCGTTGTTGTTATTGTTGTTCGATGTTGTTGTGCATTCGACCCCTGTATAATATTATTCGACGCTCTCTGTAATGTTGAGCTAGAAGCTAGGTTGTCGTGTATTCGATGATCTACAGTATAATGTTGAGCTACTGTAGAAGCTAGGTTGTTGTGTATTCGACGATCTACAGCATAATGTTGAGCTATACCTAGGTTGTTGTGTACTCGACAATGTTGAGCTACAGAAAAGTAATATTTGGCTCCCGCTGCCACAAAAGTCGGAGAGCGCCACAGCTTGCGCTGTCATGAACGCAACGGGGGTAAATTGACACACGACACACGTGAAGGTGTGGTCATTAGTTTTCTCCATCAGCCAGAGGATAAACAAAAAAAAAAGGAAAAGTCGAGCTACAAAAAAGTGAAGGTTACATATGATACACATGTACTACACCAAGTATACGCGTATACCAGGTATATCATACTATTGCCGTACTTGCTCCCACTCCCCGTAGAAGGCAAATGTGGCATGATCTACCATGTTAAGCTATACGAGGTAGGATGCTGTTGTTGTTGTTGTTGTTGTTGCTGTGGGTTCGACCATCCATAATGTTGAGCTACAGAAACGTTATAAAGTTATATATACACCTCTGCTTCTCCACCAAATATACGCGTATATACAAACACTACTGCTACTGGTACACCAGGTATATCATACTACTGCTACTGGTATTGGTACACCAGGTATATCACACTACTGCTAGTGTACATGCATGCACCCACCGTCGAAGACTACAGGTAATGGTATACCAGGCATATCACGCTATTGCTACTGTACATGCACTCACCGTCGAAGACACAGATGGCATGGGTTCTTGCCGTCACAAGCACGCTTCAGCCGGACACACAGATCGCAGCTCTTGCGTAGCATCACCGGCCCACCGCCGGGACCAATCGCAGGACCGGCTGGGCCAACTAGGCCGGTTTGGGAGGGCTTCGGTGGCACAGGAAGGGAAGGAAGAAGGACATCGTGTGGGACGGGCATGGGTCGCTTACTCGGTAAGGTAGGGTAAGTTGAGGTAGGGCAAGCACTCGCTCGCTCGCTTTTAGTTGGAGGGGGGGGCAAGAGGAGGGGTTGGAGTGCTCTGTTTGATCTCGAGGAGCCAAAAAAGAAGCAGCGCTCGCTTTCAGATTAGCTCGTTCTCACTCTTGCTCGTTCTCAGACTTGCTCGAGTTCAGTGGGAGGGGGAATGGAGCGTTATTTGATCTCGAGGAGCAAAACAAGGCAGTGCTCTCTTTCAGTAAGAGGGGGGCAGAGGGAATGGAGCGCGTTGTCTCGAGGAGTAAAAAAGAGAAACCAGCAGGGACAAACAGTTAGATTTTGAAAAAAACGAAACGGAACACAACAGACAGCTCTAAATTCACACAGAAAACAAACTTGGCCAGAGTACACGTACCTGGACACTGGTGTATGTGCAAGCAAAGATGGTTGACTGTCTAGGTTTTTTGCTCCGTCAAGGCCTCTTTACACTTAACATACTAGTTGTAGCGTGGAGGTCCTTGACGGCTAAGAATGCCGTCAACTGATGCCCGTTGACGGTCTAGTTCTACCCCGTCAAGGCTTTTTTAGAAGTAATATACAACAGTAGTGGTCCCTCTATAGTGCCGGTATGTGCCAGCCGGAAATATAGGCAATATAGCGGCATCCGGCACTACTCCTATACCGCAAGTACTGGTTGTTCTTATCTGTGCCAAGCGATTTCACAGGCACTATAGCGGGCAATCGGCACTATAGCGGGCAATCGGCACTACAGAGGGATCCCTACTGAGCCAGTTTTAGTGTATGGAGGTCCTTGACGTGTCCTTGACCGCTGTTCGTCAAGTGGAAAGAGTGATGTCAACCGCCATATATGGGTGCAAGTACGCCTTTTATTGCGTACAAGGAAAAGAGAACCGCTTTATCTGAACCCCTCTGTAACTTTTAACTATCATAGTAACACTTGGAAACTGCCCGCGCGCATTTTTCGGGGACAAACGACTTGGAAATAGAGTATATTTATTCTCGCAGTAGTATTATCATAATAGGGCTACTATCATGTCGCATACAACAGAGAAAAGAGAGAAAAAAAACACAAAAACTTAACTTGACCTCAGCGAAATCGAATCGAAATTAAAAATAAATAAATAATAATAATAAACAAAAAAAACAAATTAATAATAATAATAAAAAATAACATAATAATAACAGAAAAAAAAAAAAAACAACTACTAACAAAAAAGCCATTCCGAATTTTACCTCTTTGACCCTGGAATACGTCCGGGAGATACATCCTAGAATAAATTAACGGCATTTTTGTAGGGGTTAGGGTTACGGAAAAAGTGATAAAAAAAAAAGGGTTACGGAAAAAGTGATAAAAAAAAAAAGAAAAGGAATGTTAGTAATATGTTCGGTACCTGGTACTGCTGCTGTGTAGAGTTTTTTTTTGCGGGCAAACGACTGAAAAACTTTCGGGTGGTTGACATTACGCCGACAATTGATGCTACCGGCATGTTTTGTCTTTTTCATCCTCCGGCAGATGGGAAGAAATAAAGCTTCAGCGCACCACATTTCCACGTATTTTCATACCAGGTACATGTCATGTGTCAATTGACCCAATAGCATTCGCAATCCAGCTCGAGCTTTCTTCTTTCATAAACTAAACAAAGGCAAGGGAGGGAGGGGGGAGGTCTATTTTACGTGCTATGTATTGCTTAGACATTTTACCGCGAAGGTTTGGGAGGGAGGGCTATTCAAATTTTGCTGCCGCACATTATATTGCCAGGGTTTGGCAGAGCAGAAAAAAAAATCAGGTAGTTTAATGTGCGCCAGACAAACAAAAGAAGTTTCCCCGGAACTTCTTTGTAAACTTCCTCGGAACTTCTTTGTTCCAAGCACGCCCGCGACATCGTCAACCAGCCACTTAAGGGTCAGCAGCAGCGCCAGCAGCAGCAGCAGCAGCAAAAAAAGAAGTCGGCGCGCCCTTTCCTTGCCCAACCTTACCCCATCCTACCCTCCCCTCGACCAACGTTACAGCAGGGGGGGGGGGGGGGGGGGGGGGGGGCGCGTACGCATTTGTTGCTTGCCTTAGTCATGCGGCCATTGACCACGCATCCCTTGCGAGACGGAGCACCGCTCCTGCTCCTAACAAGAGACACCTCCAACATTTGGGCGCTCATTACGTTTCTTCCATGTACTATACCTGGCATACAAAAAAAACTTTTTTACATAAAACTTCTTTTGCGAATCTCATCTCCTTCCTGTTTGGTCGTCTGTGGCCACCATCTATCTCCTATAGCATAGCGATCGTTTTCCCGCTACCATCTAATGTACCAAACTCCTCCATGTCACATCCATCTACGGTATTATCGGGGGGTCACTTTTAGGGCCTCCTCACTCTACTCCCCACGTGCGCCGCAGAAAAAAAAACACAAAAAGCAAAGATGAGTTTCGACGACATCCTCGATCTCACAGCTATTGCGGTAGTGAATTTTTCACAAAAAAAGCGAGGGCAAAGAGTTGTGGCTGGACTTCACCGCTACCAGCTATAGTACAGGTCCCTCTATAGCGCCGGTTGAGCAGTGCCGTTTGTCCGATATAGTGCCTGCGAAATCGCTTGGCACATATGGGAACAACCAGCAGTGGCAGTATGCGGAGTAGTGCCGGTTGCTGCTATAGTGCCGGTATTTCCGGCTGGCACATACCGGCACTATAGAGGGGCCCCTCCACTGTAGTCATTAGTTCGCAGACGACGTAAGCCAACCGACTTCGGTATTTACAAATCGAGCCACAAGCGAGTCAGACGCAAAACTCCGCAAAAGACCGCACGCAACTTCCTACCAGGTATATCATAACACTCAGCCAACAATGACCCGCCGGCGTCTTATTTTCAGCCAGCTCACAGCCCCACAAAAACCACCCCAGCACCGACATTTCGCGGACAACTTATCAAACATACTCGTACACGTTTTCGCAGAAACTATTAAGGGGGACCATAGTAATCAGGACCTACGATACATACAAAAACCTATACAATACCCTATTTTTACTTATCATATTTGGTCCTAATTACTATGTACCCCCGTAATAGCAAAACGTTACCAGGTACATACGAGTATGATATGACACGTAGATACAGGATGAGCTCCAACACATACTGTCAAAAATGCTCTGATAGGAGACCGCGGTTTGACTTCTTGACTGACCGTCCCCACAGTAAAACTGGTATTTTAAGGTAAAAAAAGGCCTAGACATTGACACGGAGACCGCGGTTTGACCCCTTGACTGGCCGCCCCCACACTAAAAATAGTATATTAAGGCCAAAACAGGCCTTGACGCGCCCAAAAAGACCGTCTCTTTTGTTCATATTAATATTAATACCATATTTTGGAAAGGTCTCCAGAGTAGCAGTCCTCCGGGTACCAATCATTTCAGCTCCTGGTACCCTTGTGACTCGCGAGGATTCAGTCATTTCGGCATCTGGTACCCTTGGGACTGGCGAGGACTCAGTCGTTTCAGCTCCTGGTACCCTTGGGACTGCCGAGAACATAGATATTTCAGCTCCTGTTACCCTTGGGACGGGCGAAGACTCAAATCATTTCAGCTCCTGGTACCCTTGGGAACGGCGAAGACTCAAGTTATCACATAGCCCCTGGTATCGTTGGGACTGGGTCCTCCAAAATATCTGATATTGGTCATTGACTGGGTCCCGAGCACTGGTACTGGTACTCTGACGAACTCAAATCATTTCAGCTCCTGGTACCCTCGGGACTGGCGAAGACTCGAGATCTCATAGCTCCTGGTATCGTTGGGACTGGGTCCACCAAAACATCTGGTATTGATCAGTCATTGACTGTGGGTCCCGAGCACTGGTACTGCTACTCTCACGACCTTTTTACAATCGCATATTATTCGCGGTGGAGGGAGGATTCCCCAAAATAGGAGGGGGCCCTCCCTGTCTATCATTTTCTCTCAACTCTCTTAGCGCCCACTCGGAAACCGCGTTTTCACCCCTTGACTGACTGCCCCTCACAAAAAGACGCGTGTTACGATAGAGGTGCACCGTTTTTTTTTCTGAGGTTCCTCACCTGAGGAGGAGTTTTATATACCTCTCCCAGAAAACCGATTTTGGGGGAAACAAAAAGTGGTTCGTATGATACCCGATGAACAATCCCATTGGAGTGTAGGTATACAAGGAAAAATATTGCAAAAAAAAACAAACAAGTGTGAAACTCCCACGATGTTGGGTTAAGGAGCGCCAGTCATTCAGAAAGCGTTTCAGCCAAAAAGCGCTCCCTCTATCGCACCACGCGTCAAAAACTAGTGTACTAGACTTAACCCCGTTGGGGGTTCAGAGGGAAAAAAGTCGAAAAAAAACTGTGGATTATAGCATTTTGACCGCATGAAGTATTCCGGGCCGCTGGGTAGTGGACGCGTGCGAACGGCAACGCAAGGAGCTTGTGTGGTACGCGCGCAGAATGATGATACTCGTACTGTTGCACGCGTTTCCTAGACACTTGATCACAGATCGGACACTCGAACCCCTGTTTGGTCTGTACTGTGTACATTCTCGTACTCGTAGGGACTTTATTCTTGTGCAAAAAAAATGACTCGCGGAAAGCGCGAGAGCTTGAGTTACCAAAAATTCGATGAAAATCGACGAGCGTCGGGAATGCTGAACCCTCTGCGTGATAAAAAATGAAGGCACGTACCGGGGGGAGAGAAGGGACGACACCTGTGACCACGGCTTGTCCAGAAGCTGGAAAGTAAAAGTGAGATATAAAAAAAAACAAAACAAAACAAAAAAACATGGGCCGCAAAAGGGCTAACGCCAAAACAGGCCTTGACGCACCTTAACCCTCGTTTTTTTACTCGGAAACCGCACAAAAATAATCAACTACGACCATGTCAAAAGAGCTCGGACTCTTTGGGCCCACCACAGCAGACAGTACATCACTTATCAAAGCTTTGGTGTGGTTAACGGGGCATTCAAAGTCCACTCAACGAGCATGCCTCTAAAACCAAGTAATCCCACATAAATTTGGGCCCATTTCATGGGCCTTATAGCGTTCTAGTGCAAACAGGGTTAAGTCGCCCCAAAGGCCCTCTCCTACTGCACAGAGCATTTTTGCATACTATCGGCGGTGGAGGGAGGAGGCAGGTTCCCCAAATCGGAGGGGCCTATCATTGCGTATCGTTGGGTTTGATACACTCCGTGAGCGCACGGCGGTGGCGGATATAATGTTCTCCTGGTGTGTAGATGATGCAACCGTAACATTCCTTCTCCTTGTTGGCCCACACCAAAAATAATATTTTAAGGCCAACAGAAGCCTTGACGCGGGGACCTCGGTTTGACCCCTCGACTGGCCGCCTCGCGCTAAAACTAGTATATTACCCCTCATACCGACCAAAAAGCGACGAGGGCGATCGAATCGAGCATTTAGGAAGAGCTGTGTGCAGCAGTACGAGTATCGGCATATGCTTCACGCGTGTCCTACAGCTCCCTACACTGTAGTTCGGACATATGGACACATCCAATGATATACCCCGGCAGCGCGGGCTGCTTGCTTCGTGTGTTGCCGATTCTGCGATGGTCGCTTTATTTTTTCGACATTTATTGCCTCTCAAGTCCCAAAGAGGTCAACTCAAGTCCAAAACAGGCCTTTGATGCGCCCAAAAAAAGATCGGTCACCTACGTAAATTGATACCATGGTGCCAGGCAGCATCTTTGCATACGATTGGTATATGTGTGTTCTTCACATTCAACAGATCTTTCCACCCATCTACACCCCAGCACAACCAGTGTCCGCGCCGACGCCTCTTCCTAGAGAGACAAGCTGTGTGGCTACAAACTACAACCAAAGAGATACACATCGCAAATACAGTAAGGCTATTGGCAACGCCAAACGCAATGCGTACGAAAGCGGAATACAAGCAAGTGGTGGGGCAGCTTCCCCAAATCGGGGGGGGGGGGGGGGGGGATAATGGTGTAGACTCCGTGCGCGCACGGCGGTCGTGGATATAGTTTCTCCTGGTGAACACAATGGAACCGTACAGGTAACATTCCTTTTTCTTGTTTGACCCAAACTAAAAATAGTATCCTCATGCCAAAAGACGCCTTGATGCGGAGACCACGGTTTGACCTCTTGACTGACTGACCGCCCCACACAAAAACTAGCACACTTAAGGCAAACGAGGAAACTTTGGACAAAAGCGGCCCCCAGAAGACCGCTTTCCTATTAAATATTAATACCATCTCTGCATACTGGCGGCGGATGGAAGTTCCCCAAATCGGAGTGGCCTGCCCGATCTATCGTTGTGTAGACTCCGTGCGCGCGCACGAACGGGAGGTTCCCCAAATCGGAGTGGCCTGCCCGATCTATCGTTGTGTAGACTCCGTGCGCGCGCACGAACGGTGGTCGTGGACATAATTTTCCCTTGGTATGACGGAGTCAGAAGTAATATTCCTATTCCATCACTGGCCCCAGAGGAAAGGAACGGTTGCTGGGCAAGCACTAGTCATATTAATACTATTTTCATACGATACTATAGTATAAAAACCTGGAGTATAAATATTAATAGCATCTTTGCATACTGGCGGTGGAGGGAGGTTCCCCAAATCGGAGCGGCCTGCCCGATCTATCGTTGTGTAGACTCCGTGCGCGCGCACGAACGGTGGTCGTGGATATAAGTTTCCCCTGGTATGACGGAGTCAGAAGTAATATTCCTATTCCATGACTGGCCCCAGAGGAAAGGAACGGTTGCTGGGCAAGCACTAGTCATCTTAATACTATTTTCATACGATACTATAGTATAAAAACCAGGTGTATGTATATGTATACTCGGTATTGGATGTAACCCATAACCTATATAGAACTGCACCTACCTATTTGGGGAAAAATCACTTGGAATTAGTGTGGGATAATGTGTGCAATGGGAGAAGGGGTAAAGCCCTTTTTATCAGGGTTTTCACGGGTCATCACCCGACCCGCGGGTCGGCGGGTCGGGTGAGTGATGACAAGTTTTCAAAACCTCGCCGGTCAAGTCCGGTCAGGTCAGGAGGTGTTCCAAATCCCACTGGCCGGGTCGGGTCACGAAAGCAGGTCTTCAAATCTCACGGGCCCGACACGACCCCCGAGAAGTGATCCGGCCCGTGAAAAAGCCCTGCTTTTCACCAATGTGCCTAAGTTTTTTGGGAAAAATTACTGGAAATTAGAGTAGAATATTCCTAGCGGCAGCGAAGGGGTTATAGTTGCCCAAAAAGTGCCAATCCCTTTACCAACCCAAAAAGGCAAAGCACTTGAATTTAGAGTCGAATCATCCTAGCAACAGCGAAGGGGTTAACAGAGTGGGATCGTTGTTGCAGTTCAAAAAGGGTGGGTCGAGCCCTTCACCACTGTGCCCAAGCTTCAACGATTTGGGTGGGAATGGTAAATCGATAGTTCTTCGGGAACTGTTTGAGCGGGACCACGGGAATGATATCTGCACGAGAACGGGAATTGATCCCAATTCCCGTGAAATCCTGCGGGAATATTCCAGCGAGGAATTTTCCGGAGAACTGCCCTGGCTTTTTTGGGACAAACTAGTTGAAATTAGAGTCGAATCCTCCTAGCAACAGCAAAGGGGGGCAAGAGAGATATTAATAGTCGCAGTTCAAAAAAGGGTCAAGCCCGTTACCGCTGCGCCCAAGCTCTGCTGGACAAACCACTTGAAACTAGAGTCGAATCCTCCTAGCAGCAGTAAGCAGGGTTAACATCAGCTGTAGTAAGAAAATATTATCAGTCTGAAAATTAAAGGATACGAAGAAACTTCACCAATCGTAGGGCTACCAAAATGCCAACCAATAACAAACATCTCCATTTTCTGGATCTCTAAAAAAACACCAAATTTAGCGTCTTTCGAGACGAACTTCCTGGCAAAACACAAATAGGATTTGTTTCGCAGTGAATAAACTTCACTTCCTGGATCTCGTACAAACACCAACTTCAGCGTCTTTCGAGACGAACTTCCTGGTATATAACACAAATAGGAATTTGATTCGCAGTGAACGGCCGGCACCGGCGTTTTGCCGACAAAACAACTTCGAACTATTAATAGAGCACCACTATTCTCGCAGTGTGGCGGTGAAAGTATCCCTTTTGGGTTCGGCATGGAGACATACACTATTACCGTAGAGGTTCACCATCATTTTTCTGATGGCTCCTCACTTGAGGAGCCCTAAACCTCACCCCCCAAAAATATTAATTCTTGAGAGCAAACTGAAAGAGCTACCCGGTGGACAATCAGATGACCTACTGCTGTAGCTACACGATGGAAATTATTGCAAAAAAAGGAAAAATTCCGACGATTTTGGGGTTAAAGGAGCCCCGTCATTCAGAAACAGGGAAGGCCAAAAAGTGCACCAGGTAACCTCTATTGCAACACGGGTCTACAGAATAGAACCAAGGCTGGTTGTCTCTTTCAGCGCTCGCGCTACCCTGATTCTGCGCAATATTGAAACTTTTGCGCGCTTTGCGGTTTCGCGATGTGCACTGCCGACAAGGAAGCAAGTGTACTTGCCGCCAGCGATGTTTTTTTAGTTCGCTTTTGAGCTAGATACAGAGCTACTCGCGCGGGTGGCCAATCCCCGGGTGAAAACGGGGGTACCCCGCCTACCATACATAGCCTTAGGCATAGAGGGAAAACATGGTAATGGAAAATGACGATCGCGGCACTGCTTGGCTGGGGGACGATAAACGTGGAGTTCGAACTGTATACAACGCAAGGAGTCATCCGACAAGGATGCGGCTTGATCCTACTCCTACTGCCGCGCACTCAATACTGTATGCTCGTACGTAGGCGGTTGATAGTATCATACCAAACTTATCAATTGTTTGGTCGCTGTACTATACTCCAAGTAAAAAAAATGATTTAGCAAGGTTAATTGTTTGGTCGCAATATTATAATCAAGTCAAAACAGGGCTAAAAGCAAACGGCTGAAGAAGAGAAAACGGGACAAAAACAAAAAACATGGGTCTTCCCGTGGGGCGGCAAGAACGCATGGACATATCGTATGATACCGGTAGGTATATACGCACCCGTATATATTGTATTCATGCACACACAAGCACGCTTCCAGTTTCATGTACATCATGTCCATACTCGTGTGGCACAGAGGGAAGGAGGGAGGGAGGTTAGGAACGAGGAGGACTGGAGGGGGGGAAGGGTGTAGGGAAAAAAAGGAAGAGGGGAAGTAACGGGGAAAGGACGGGCAATGTACAAAGGAGGTAGGAAGGTATATACTTCCAGGAAGAGCGCGAAAGGGAGCAAGTAGAAAGGAAGCCGAGAAGGTAGAAAGTACCAGGTATAAACGAAGGTATAGATAGGAAGGTGGGAAGAAAGGGAAAGGGAAGAAGAAAATAAGTTCGGAAGGGACCAGGAAAAGGAAAGGAAGAAGGTAAGAGAGAGGAAGGAAGGAAGAAAACAAGAAAGGAAGGTATGAAGGCAGAGCGGGCGGGTAGGGGAAGGTGGAGGGGGAGGGATAGACGCAGGTTCGAGCAGAGGGGGTGCCGATCCTGCCTTCCCGCTCTTCTCTCTACAGGGCCGATCCTGCCTTCCGGCTCTTCTCTCTACAGGGGGGCGCCTGGAGATGCCCACCCGCCCGAACGGAGACATCGCATACGCCATTCACTAGCTATCATTCGCGCAACGACCTTCTACGCAGCAATAATGTATAGATAAAACCCCCTCTACTTTTCTTCCTTCTTCCATACTTCGCGCGTATCACTTAACCCTGTTAGCACTAGAACGCTATAGGGCCCACGAAATAGGCCCAAAGTTATGTGGTATTACTTGCATTTATAGGCATGCTCTTTGAGTGGACTTTGAACGCCCCGTTTACCACGCCAAAGCTTTGAACAGTCATGTACTGTCTGCTGTGGTGGGCCCAAAGAGTCCGGGCTCTTTTGACATGGTCGTAGTTGATTATTTTTTGCGGTTTCCGAGTGGAGGGTTATTAAATAGGTTTATCACGCCGCGGGGGCATTTGCAGCAAGGTTTGACCTAACTAAGACCACGGCACGGAGGTCACTTTTAAGGCTTCATTTTTCAGCGACTCAGAATCACCCGCGCAAGTAAGTGGCCACCCTTTTTTTCTTCTTTGTTTCTGCAATATTCGGTTTTGCGATGTGCACCGCCATGGAGTTTTTGGTCGATACGCTGCGCCAACAAAATATGTTTTAGTTCATGTTTGAGTGGCGTAAACTCGGAAGTGAAAATGACGTTATGATATACCAGCAACATCCCCCCTACTGTGCATAGCCTTGGATGCCGTTAAAAATACCTCGAGATCCCCAAGATCTTCCGCCAAATACCGACGCCCATCCTTCCCTCGTCCCCCCACTGTAAGTACGGTTGTGCTCTCGCCGCTTACCCGTAGCCTTCGTGATGATGAGGTGGTAGCAGTGTCAACGGAGTTGACGTAAAGGCGGAGGATAGTAGACACCACGTCTGTGCTGTTTGTGCTTGACGTCGTGTTTCCGGTCTGCGTTGGGCGATGGAGTGGGCCAAATATACGAATGGTGAAAACGGCGCGGGGATATGAAACAAAATCTGGACGGACTAAATTCCGCAGAGGGTGTTAAAATTTTGAGCAAACGAGCGGGAGGTTAGTTTTGCCGCCTGCAACTCAAAGTATCCGCCACGGGCAGACAATGACGCACTCACCAGAGCGATCGAAGTTCGGACATAAAACAAGTCGTTTTAGTACCGCAATTCAAAACAGAACGCACATACAGTATTCAACTCCAATTCCAGTCATTTTGGCTCCGAGATGGGAGTTTTTTCCTTTGGTGGGACCCAGGTGTATCGACAAAGCTAAGGCGATGGCGATCTTCTAAGCGTCTAGGAAGAGCATGCGGCAGTACGTGTATCACTTTTTACACGCATGTGATATAGCCCCGGGCATCGTGGTTTGGACATATTCCTTGATCAGCAGCCCGGGCTGTTCGCTGTTCGTGCGGCCCAAGGCTGCGGTATGGGGGTCCCTTTTAGGGCTGGCGCGAGTGGCTACCCTGTTCCTTGGCAATCTCAACTTTTTTGTTTGTTTGTGTTTGTACGTTTGTTTCGCGATATGTGCCGCCGCCATGACACTGCTTGTTACGCTTTGCCGACAAAATATAGCTTAAGTCCGTTCTTGACCGAGATACAGAGCTGTTCGCGCGAGTGACATATACTCGGTATACTCGGCAGTGAAAATAAAGTTCTAACAAGTTCTAACATCCCGTTGCCTTTATCTGTTTTTCGGACATTTCCCTCTGAGTCCAAAAAAAAGCCAAGGAAGATACTGATAGGAGTACTTCCGAGAACGTCACCACCGACGTTCCTCTTACCTTTCTAGGATCGATGATCCACTCAGCCACAGCTAGTGACAGGCTGGAGACGTCCGTCAAATTATCGGTGATCTCGCTAGGCATGCCAATTACCGGCGCAGATCTCCCCACCGTTTCGTCTGCGGTGGTGAGCGGTGGTGATATCTGACAAGAAACACGATGGCAACAGCACCCGTGCAAGCTTAGTTGTCGGGTGGTTTATGTTTCGACTGTCTTACACATTCGAGTGGGCGAAATCAAGACGATACGATTTCGTCTGTCTCACACTTTTGAGCCAGCGTAATGAGGACAAGACGTCTTAGCCTGTCTTGCACGTTTCAGCAAGAAAAGTGTGGACAAGGCGTGGAAACGGCGCTCAATATGACCAGCGTCTCCATTGCGATGTCACAGAGTGACGCGATGGGCATCTCCGGCCCTGCCATTACCAGTTCACCCGTTTTTGTTTTTTTAATCTCACTTTTACTTTCCAGCTTCTGGACAAGCCGTGGTCACAGGTGTCGCCCCTTCTCCCCCCCGGTACGTGCCTTCATTTTT
>JAYJMJ010260424.1:0-36938 GCA_036873875.1 Laminaria ephemera | reverse complement strand
TGGTTACTTTTTCGTGTTTGAAAAAGTGACTCGTAGTGCCAGGGACTGGCATCGAAAACCGCCATGGATGGCGCGCCTCTCACGACAAGCCCCTCAACTAGATGGCGCGCCACTAACGACACACCACCCAAGACAAGACACTCAAGCAAGCTCAAGCAAACAACACAAGCCAAGCGCAGCGACTAACTACCCTACCT
The DNA here is from genome assembly GCA_036873875.1 of Laminaria ephemera. Classification (NCBI taxonomy): domain Eukaryota; class Phaeophyceae; order Laminariales; family Laminariaceae; genus Laminaria; species Laminaria ephemera. The sequence continues at coordinate 36,741 of JAYJMJ010260424.1, read as the reverse complement.
CCTGCCCCGCAAGAAACAACCAAGTCTCAATAACCGTATCCGGATTCAAAGAAACACTAGTAATACCCTGCTCCATCAACCATTTAGCAAGGTCCGGATGATCCGACGGACCCTGACCACATATACCAATATACTTATCAGCCTTATTAGCAGCCGCAATAGCCATTGCCAACAATTTCTTAACCGCTAGATCCCGCTCATCAAACAAGTGAGCGATAAGACCAGAGTCTCTATCAAGACCAAGTGTTAGCTGGGTAAGGTCATTTGATCCAATAGAAAAGCCATCAAATTTTTCTAAAAATTCTTCGGCCAACAAAGCGTTACTCGGCACTTCACACATCATCACTATCTTTAAACCATTGCGGCCACGCTCTAAACCATTTTCTTTTAACAGCTCCAATACATCATCTGCTTCTTGCAACGTACGAACAAAAGGAATCATTATCCAAACATTGGTTAAGCCCATTTCATCACGCACTTTCTTTAACGCGCGACACTCAAGCTCAAAGCATTCTCTAAAGGAGGATGATATATAACGTGATGCACCACGAAAACCAATCATTGGGTTTTCTTCATTTGGCTCAAACACTTCGCCACCAATCATGTTAGCGTATTCATTCGATTTAAAATCACTTAAACGCACAATGACAGGGTGCGGTGAGAAAGCGGCCGCAAGTGTTGCAACGCCTTCGGTCAATTTATCAACATAAAAATCTACCGGAGAGGCATAGCCCGCTACGCGCTCATCAATTTTCTTTCTGACATCGTCTTCCATCATTTCATAGTTAAGCAAAGCTTTAGGATGCACACCTATAGTATTGCTAATCATGAATTCTAAACGCATCAACCCAACACCATGATTTGGCAACCGCTGAAAATCAAACGCTCGCTCTGGGTTACCGACATTCATTGTTATTTTAAAGGGCAAGTCGGGCAGCGTATCTAGTTGTATCTCTTTAACGTTGTATTCAATTTGTCCTTCATAGACTTTACCGGTATCGCCTTCCGAACAAGACACAGTGACATCAAGACCATCTTGCAATAATGTTGTGGCGTCACCACAACCCACTACTGCGGGCACACCAAGTTCACGGGCAATAATAGCCGCATGGCAAGTTCTACCACCGCGGTTGGTCACAATGGCCGCTGCGCGCTTCATTACTGGCTCCCAGTCAGGGTCGGTCATATCCGTGACTAGAATATCGCCGTCTTGAACTCTTGATAAATGATCAATACTTGGAATATTCCGCACCTTACCGGCACCAATGCGCTGGCCAATACTACGCCCGGTAACTAAAACTTTTGATTGAGTGTGATCAAGCTCATAGCGTCGTATGATATTTTTATTCGAACGTGACTCCACCGTTTCCGGCCGAGCTTGCAGAATATATAGATTTCCATCAACCCCATCTTTGCCCCATTCGATATCCATTGGGCGACCATAGTGCGATTCAATCGTTACAGCCATTGTCGCTAAAGCAGCTACATCGTCATCGCTGAGCGACATCTGCATTTGTTCGGCAAGATCAGTATCTATTGTTTCAACGGCTACGGTGTCACCGTAAACCATCTTAATCAACTTGCTGCCACGAGTACGCCTAAGAATGGCTGGCTTGTCCAAAGCTAAGGTAGGCTTATGTACGTAAAACTCATCAGGGTTAACTGACCCCTGCACCACGCATTCGCCCAAACCCCAAGAAGAAGTAATAAATACTACATCTTCAAAGCCTGTTTCCGTATCAATAGAAAACATGACGCCACTTGCACCTATATCGCTGCGAACCATTCGTTGAATGCCTGCAGATAGCGCCACTTCCGAGTGATCAAAACCTTGATGAACCCGATACGAAATAGCGCGGTCATTATATAAAGACGCGAACACTTCCTTTATGCGCGCCAATACGTCTTCAATGCCAATAACATTGAGAAAGGTTTCTTGCTGGCCTGCGAAGGACGCTTCTGGTAAATCCTCAGCAGTGGCTGATGACCGCACTGCTACCGATATCTCTCCACTACCCTGCAGTGTGGCATAGGCTTCACGAACTGCGGTTTCCAATGCTTCAGGAAAAGGTGTCTGCATGACCTTGTCGCGGATCAGCTTTCCCACCTTGACTAGTTCATCTACGTCTTCAACATCAAAATCTACCAACAGGCTATTTATTTGCTTGTCGAGGTCATTGTGCGACAGGAAGTCACAGAAGGCTTCTGCAGTGGTAGCAAACCCCCCAGGGACTTCAATTCCTGCATTCGCAAGATTACTGATCATCTCTCCAAGAGAGGCGTTTTTTCCACCTACAATCGGCACGTCGCCCATTGAAAGTTTGTCAAACCATAATACGTAATTAGTCAAAGTCGTTTCTCTTGATCTATGCTTCTGGTTTCAGTATGTGTTTTGGGCACCAGCGCCCACCCACTATTCTAGTTAATCGGTAAGCACCACATACTTACCAACTGATTTGGAACTCACTATGCAGACTCGTACAACGTTCGTAATATCAGACCGCACCGGTTTGACCGCTGAGGCCCTTTGCCACAGCCTGCTTAGCCAATTTCCCAATGTTCAATTTGATATTGAGAACCTGCCATTTACAGATACCATTGAAAAAGCTCAGGATGTCGTTAAAAGCCTCAATGCACTGGCACTTAAAAACAACCAAAAACCGTTGGTATTCGCCACACTCGTCAATGATGAGATCCGAAAAATCATCTCCGACGGCGATGTCGTCTTTTTTGATCTCTTCGACACATTTATCGAGCCATTAGAAAAGGAACTTGACCTCGAGTCGTCACATTCGGTAGGTAAGTCTCATGGTGTGCTCGATTTTGCCCAATATTCTTCACGAATGAGCGCCGTCAACTTCGCCATGACCACAGACGATGGAATGGAAACAGACCACTACGCACGTGCAGATGTTGTAGTAATCGGTGCATCACGCTCCGGAAAAACGCCAACTTGCCTATATTTGTCACTGCAATTTGGCGTTTTTGCCGCCAATTACCCGCTAACAGCCCCAGATCTTGAGAACACTGACCTATCTGAAGCACTAGCGCCCTACAGAGACAAGCTATTTGGGCTCACAATTGACCCCTATCGGTTGCAGCAGATTAGAAAAGAGCGATATACCGGTGATAGCTACGCGTCACCTGAGACATGTCAATTTGAAGTCGCGCAAGCAGAGGCCACTTATCGATCGAATAATATCCCTTATGTGAATACCACAAAAAAATCTGTTGAAGAGATTGGGGCCTACATTCTCCACAAAGCATCCCTCAGACGAAAAATCTAAATATTTTGCAATTAGAGACCCTCAGAATGAATGAGGTATTTTAAAATTCATCTATACTTCGCCCATACCTAATTCGCCAGTACTAAAGCCGAGAGCATTCAATGAAAATTCTTATCACCGGAACAGCCGGCTTTATTGGCTCAACGCTGTCGCATAAGTTGTTGGCACGTGGTGATGAAGTCATTGGTGTGGACAACCTCAATGACTACTACGATCCAACGCTGAAGGATGCAAGACTAGAACGACTCACCTGCCACGAAAAATTTACCGAAGTACGTATTTCAATAGAAGACAAAGAGGCGATGGACGCCACCTTTGCTAAGCACAAGCCAGACCGCGTGGTAAATCTTGCCGCGCAAGCTGGTGTGCGTTATTCGATTGAAAACCCCTATGCGTATATCGATGCCAACATCTACGGCTTCATGAATATTCTTGAAAACTGCCGGCATCATAAAGTTGGGCATTTGGTCTATGCATCTACCAGCTCGGTTTATGGCGCTCACACTAATATGCCTTTCTCAATTCATGATCATGTTGACCACCCGGTTAGCCTGTATGCAGCGACTAAGAAATCTAACGAGTTAATGGCACACACTTATAGCCATTTGTTTGATATACCCACTACCGGCTTACGCTTTTTTACCGTGTATGGACCATGGGGCCGACCAGACATGGCACTATTTCACTTTACCAATAAAATTCTAGCTGGCGAGCCCATTGATGTTTTTAATCACGGCAATCATAAACGTGACTTTACCTACATTGACGATATCGTCGAAGGTGTGGTGAGAACGCTAGACAATGTTGCTCAACCAGACCCAAATTGGAACAGCGATACACCTGGCTCTGCCACCAGTGCAGCGCCTTATCGTGTTTACAATATCGGTAATAGCGAACCAGTCAATCTGATGCGCTACATTGAAGTACTAGAAGATTGCTTAGGCAAAAAAGCAGAGAAAAACCTTCTGCCATTGCAGCCTGGTGATGTACCAGATACCTATGCAGACGTTACAGACTTAGTGAAAGCTGTGGACTACAAACCCGCTACTACAGTTGAAGACGGTATCGCCGCGTTTGTTGATTGGTATAAATCTTACTATAAGATCTAATTCGTCCTGAACTAACAGCGAGCAGAGAAAAACCTTCTGCCACTGCTGCCTGGCGATGCCCCAGATTCCCATGCAAACCTTACAGACCTAGTTAAAGCTGACGACTAAAAGGCTGCTATTACGGTTGAGGATGGAAAAGCGTCTTTTGTTGACAGGTCTAAGTCTTATTACAAATATAGCCAGTGGCAGTAGTAATAGCTCGCGAATGAATCAACACGCCCAATAAACACCGCGCAAAAAAAAGGCCGATAAATCGGCCTTAGTGTACTTATTTATAGTAGTTTTCCCTTCCTTAGGACCACTTAACTGTCATAAAAAGCGGAGCACAATGTGCAGCTCCGCTTATATGACAAGTCTCTAGAATGATTTAGAGAACTGTACACGGTAATCAGTTACATCATCAGTGATGTTGACTCGAGCACTTGTGCCCCATCCGCCACCAAGACCATAGCTAGCGTCTAGACGAACTTTGTCGCCATCGCCGTCACCAAGTAGAGTTTCAAAAGTTAGACCTAAACCAACATCACCGATTGAGTAGCCAACTTTCACACTTGCAGCTTCAGTACTACCAACCGCATTCACAGCATCTTCAGCTGGAACAACGAAAAGCTCTGGAACGCCTGCAGCGTCAAGGCGAGTATCGATTGTCGCTTCTGAACCAGGAGTATTTGAACTAGTTTCGAAGTCTTTATACGCTACTGCAACTGAAGCACCAGCAAAAGAGAAGCTAGTACCAACAGAAAAAGCAGGATCATCAGATGTGCCCTGAGAACCAGCACCAGCACCTATGCTGAAACCACCAGCGCTGAACTTAACACCAGCACCAATAGTGCTTTGGTTTTGAGAAGGAGACCAGTTCAGACCAACAGTCACACCACCGAAAGTACCAGTGTAGCCTATAGCAGCATCCTGAGTTGTACCAACATCAGCAAGAATATCACCAGCCATTTGACCATATTCGATCGCATTGCCTACTTCACCAATTGCAAGATCACCGAAGTCACCTTTAATACCGATAGTAATTGCATCACCACCAGTTGTAGAACCAGACAGTGCGCTGTCAAGTCTGTAGTTACCATAACCAGTTAGGCCATTTGCAAGAGTGTCAGTAGCAGCGATGTTTAGAGTTGAATCATCTCCACTGAAAGCCCAACGGCCGTCAGTATCGTCAGAATCATCAGAACCCAAGTTGATGCCGATAGAGCCAGAAAGTGTAACAACAGGCTCTGCTTGAGCCAATGGTGCTACAGCCATTCCTGCTAGTGCCAGTGCTGCCGCGGTCTTAGTATATTTCATTATATTGTTTCTCCAGTCAGATATTCTGATTGTATTCGTCTAAAGTTGCGTGGCACTAGAAAATGCCACATAGCGATTCGCCTTGTTCCCACCCCGTTAGACCAACTGGCCTCAGCAACAGCGAGCACTATGACGTTGGACCAAACCGGTGGTCGCGCCAAATGTGTACAAATATGCTAACCAGCAATTTGCATAAAAACAACAGTTTTTTGGCATTCATGTCACAAAAAGGGTTGCCGTAGTGAAAGATTGTGACAAAAAACCGCATATATGCGCGATATGTACTATGTGATGCCCTGTTGTGGTTATTTAGCTACGGATTTGAAAAAAACAGATGCCTCCTATAATCCCAGCGAATTACACTTAGAAAATCAATTTATAGTGGGAATAGCAGATCGAATAAGAACAAAACGATCTACACTGGTGACGAAAAGCGAGCTTATTGCTACCGGAATATTCGATTGAACCTCAGCACCATAAACCGTCACACCTAGGCCGTCATCTTTTTCTGTTTAGTTGATATAGCTTTTGGTTAAGCGGTTGGGCTGTTTGGAACCAATAGATACGTGACTCTACTATTGGTGCTATCTATAATAGCTTCATGAACACAACCCCGAATCAAAACAGATACCGACAACTGAGATCATTTTGCCAAGCTGCAAAAACAGGTAGCATTTCCAAAGCAGCTGCAAGATTGGAATTAAGCCAGCCTTCCGTGTCGTTACAAATTCAAGCGCTTGAGAAAGAACTTCATATCCTGTTGTTTGAGAGAAGAGGTCCAAGGATTCGACTAACGCCTGCCGGAGTACTGCTTTTGGACATGGCAGAGCCTCTTGTAGAGGGGATGGATAATCTGGTTGACTCTTTTAGTGACGCAGTTAGTGATGTGACTAATGGGCCATTAGATATTGCCTCTGGAGAATCCACCCTACTCTATATACTCCCTGAACTGACCAAACACTTCATGGATAAATACCCGAATGTGTCTGTCAGACTACACAACGTGACGGGTCGAGACGGTACCGCTATGATGCGTGACGACTCTGCAGATTTTGCGATTGGTGCAATGGATGAAGTCCCCAAAGACTTATCGTACTATCCAATTTACAATTACAAGCCAATACTTATAGTTCCGATAGATCACCCATTGGCGAATAAGGAATCGGTTACTGCGGAAGATATTAGCCCGCACGGGTTAATATTGCCGCCACGCAGCCTAAGTACATTGAATCAAATTGATGCTGTTTTTCAAGAGCATGGTTTGCCCTGCAATGTAGTGCTTGAGGTCGGCGGATGGGAAGTGATAAAACGCTATGTTGAAATCGGACTAGGCATAAGCATTGTCACAAGCTTCTGCTTGCGGGGCCATGAACGCTTAGCGAAGATACCGGTAGATAATATATTTCCAAGTCGAAGCTATGGGGTAGTTATGCGTCGTGGAAAGTTTCTCTCACCTCAAGCAAAAGCGTTCCTAGAGTTTATGGACGCCAATTTCTTCTCGACAGACAGTGAAGTAGCATTAGACCACCCATATGAAAATACTAAAGCACTAAGTCAACTTAAAGAGCGTATAAAGAAAGTAGTACCCACGCCTCACTAATCGCACTCGACATCATTTTTTCATATTTAATTTTTTCCCTAAATTTTTCTATCTAACTATTTCTATCTAACTATATCTATCAAAGAGTCATCATGGTCTGGAAACCTCACGCGACAGTTGCAGCAGTAATTCAAAGAGACAATACTTTCTTGATGGTCGAAGAACTTATCGACAAAGAAGCTGTGATAAACCAACCAGCCGGACACTTAGATGATAACGAAAGCCTCATAGATGCGGTCATTCGTGAAGTTCAGGAAGAAACTGCCTGGCTATTTCAGCCAAAAGGAATAGTCGGAATTTATCGGTGGCAGCACTCCACACGAAACCATACCCATATGCGTACTACATTTTTCGGTAGTGTCTCAGATCATAGCCCAGAGCAACCGCTTGATACACCGATCATAAAAGCCGCTTGGTACACAACTGAGGAGCTATTAAAATCCAACTTACGAAGCCCGATGGTCGTTCGTTGCATTGACGACTATCTGAGTGGAACACACTACCCATTGGACATTCTGCATGATATGTAGCCTACGTATTATTGGTAATAGTCTATGACCACACCTCGCGTTCCAGTAGTAATTGGTGTGTCCGGCGGAGTAGATTCTGCCGTCGCGGCCCATATTTTAAAAAATGATACTGCCTTCGATGTCAGTGCTGTTTTTATGCAAAACTGGGAAGAAGATGATGATGACTTCTGCACAGCCATTGAAGATTTCCGTGATGCCACCGGGGTTTGCGAAAGCTTAGGCATACCACTGACTAGTGTGAATTTTTCAGCCGAGTATTGGAAAACAGTTTTTGCAGGCTTCTTAGATGAATACAATGCAGGACGAACCCCCAACCCCGATGTACTTTGCAACAAAGAAATAAAATTCAATGCGTTTCTGCATCACGCTAAAACACTTGGTGCACAGAAAATAGCCACCGGTCACTACGTTCAAAGCGACACAGCAATTGACGGCAAGGTACGCCTTCTACGTGGCGCTGATGAAAACAAGGATCAATCTTATTTTTTACATACCCTAAGTCAGTCGCAACTAAAACACGCAATATTTCCTGTTGGTGATTTACAAAAAACTGACCTTAGGAATATAGCAATGGAACTTAACCTGCAAGTTCACAATAAAAAAGACAGTACCGGAATCTGTTTTATTGGGGAACGCAAGTTTCGTGATTTTTTATCTGAATACGTTGCGACCAAAGAAGGAAACATCATTACCGACGACGGAGACCGAATCGGCAAGCACAATGGCACAGCGCTATATACTATTGGGCAGCGCCAAGGCTTAGGAATTGGTGGTAACGCTAAATACCCTAATGAACCGTGGTACGTAGCGGACAAACGTTTGCAGACTAACGAACTTGTAGCGGTTCAGGGCCATGACCACCCCGCTCTCCATAAAACTCAACTGCGAGCAGGAAAGCTACACTGGATAAGAGAATGCCCTAGCGATAATTACCAATGCACAGCAAAAACACGCTACCGTCAGAAAGACCAAGAATGTACTATTCACTTTGAAAATAGCCAAAGCGCTATTGTAAAGTTTAAAAACAGTGTACGCGCCATAACCCCAGGCCAATCAGTGGTTTTTTACAACGGCGATGAATGCCTAGGCGGCGGCATCATTGAAATGGCTGGTAATTATTAGCCGGCAATTGAAGCGGCCAATAATCGATATAACTGCCGGGGAAGCCCTCAACGAAATATTCAGCAGAGATTGCTTACACCATAATGTTACAAAATTTACTTCTACAAGACTCCGCCGCCGCAGCCAAAAATGGTAAATTACATTTCCCATGAGGCGAAAAATTCAGCAACAGTAAATTGCGCCATAGCCGACCGTGCGAGAACAAGCCAAGCAACTTTGCTCAACAAATCAATTGATGTAGTTTTTATTCAATTGGCAAGTCAAACGTAAATATCAAGAGATATCAACATCAGCCTTATTCTCCTCACCATCACTCTTATTCTCCTCACCATCACTCTAGAGCCAAGCAATTGATCAACTCGCTAGAAAACCAAACAATTGCTCTTTCAGGTTTGTTTCTCACTACTGAGCTCGTGCAAACTATCGCTAACACTGGTGAGTACAATAAAGGCAATCTGCGAGTCGCTCTGGAATCTTTGTTTATAACTGACCCAGATACCGTTGAATCAGTATATGGCAGCTTAAATAATTTGCGACCAGGACAGCAGCGCCTTGTTGACCAACTGGGCGGCACAGACACTAAGCCCAATATGCAAATCACCCACTACACGCTCACGCTTCTAAAGCTTGAGCGCAAGTGTCAGGCACAGCCACAAGTTATGGACCGCATTAGCCGAGCCATAGACCAGGCTAATACAATGAGAACCCACTACGACACACTAGACACCGAAATTATCACTTTGTTAGCTAAAATTTATACTGATAATATCAGTGAAATCTCACCTCGCGTCGTCGTACACGGTAACCGCGAGTACCTAGAGCAAGAATCTCAAGCAAACTGCATTCGTGCCTGTCTACTAGCCGGTATTCGAGCTGCTGTGCTTTGGAAGCAATGCGGTGGCAGTCGTTGGAAAATCGTATCCGGCAGACAACGCTATGTAAACCAAGCCAGTAAAAATCTGCGTGCAATCTAGCGTATGGCGGCCGGTACCCGCAGCTTACATTTTTACTGAATAAACACCGTTCCATCGAAGCAAAACCCAAAATAGAAAGGCAGCAAACGCTCAGCAAATTTTTTCTAGAACCAGCACTTATTCCAAGCTGCTAACTAGTTAAAGTATTTAACTCAATCAAAGTGCTGAAAGCCCGCTAATACCTTTTTAAGCTCGGTTGTAACCATGGCCTCCTCTTGCCAAACAGTTCGTAAAGTATTGCCTAACTGCCTGATTTGTATGGGCGGTGAAGCAACAGAAGAAATCTCAAAGGTAGCCACAACGTTGCCTTATGCGCTCGAATGCAATATCGATTACTTCGCAGAACTGATGGAACAGGTGCAACAGTCTTTGCATCACTTCAATGACTACACCTTCGTTTTCACCCGCAGCGTGACCGAGCTGCCCAACAAATTTGATAAAACACCAAACTTGGTTGTATTTGTTATGGGAGACGAATGGGCTCGTGTACCTACTTATGCCAATCGAGTGCATGCGATTTTCAAAGCCCCCGGACAACACATGAAAGTAGCCACCCACAAGGGCTGGTTAAGATTCAACTTCATGACTTGGGTTCAACATATTCGCCAGCACCTAAAGCGCTTCCCCGATCACCATAACGACTCACAGGGCAATATATTTGCTATTCCGTATGGTTACTATCGCTTACCAAGACGCAGTGCTGTAACTCCAATAAACGAAAGAGGTTTCGATGCATCATTCACTGGTAGCATCGATCACAAAAAAGCACTGGGCGGATTAGTAAAAACAGCAAAAGTGTTATCCCGTGAGCGAATGGTCGAGGTTGTCACCCGATGGAAGGCAAACACGTCGTATAACATAGATGTGAAATTATCTACCTATTTTCCAAAGGCAAACGACAAGCCAGAACACAATGATTACCCCGTCACCTTGATGGATACAAAAATTTGCCTGTCTCCACGAGGAACTCATCTTGAAACTTATAGATTGTGCGAGGGCATGTACTACGGCTGTGTAGTGATTTCTGAAGAGCAGCCCGATCACTGGTTCGCCAAAAATTCTCCAGCAATCATCGTTAAAAACTGGAACGAACTACCCGCACTACTTGATGAGCTATTAGAGAACCCTAAGCTGCTAGCCGAACAACAACAGGCATCACTAGCTTACTGGGACTCAACGCTATCACCACCAGCAGTAGCCCAGCGCCTTACCTCCTGTCTCGGCACTCTCACAGCAAGACTTGCGGCAAACGATGATGACCACCCAGAGCTATCGAAGCACGCAGCGAACGGCTAAATTGCGTTATCGTTATTAATTTAATAACGGTGCGATACTTACGCACTAATGTTTCTTAACTGAGGTTAGCTAGTAAGCCCGCCAATAGTCTTGCGCGCTCTACCAAGCTGTCTATTTCAATGTGTTCTGCTTGAGTACGAACACCGGCGCCTCTGGCACCAAGTCCATCTATGGTCGCGATACCCATACCCCCTGTGATGTTGCCAATTGACCCACCAGCCCCCGCTGAGGTTGGTAAATCTAGATCCATCCTTTTCGCTAAATCACGGGCTATTGAAAACAGTGCTTGCGATCCAACATCTGACTCCCACAAAGGTAAAGATGCGCTCTTATTAACATGCAAGCCCGTATCTGGATTAGCAGAATTTAACGCCATTATTTTCCGTGAACCTTGCAACACATCATCCTTAGTGCGTGCCTGCATTATCACGTCAGCCGTGCAAACGTTGGCGAAGTTACTCCACACACATGACTGAATAGCGCTTATTGTAAAACTGCAATCATCCGTGCTCATCTCCTCAATTTCAATGAGGTGTCTGGCCATTTCAGACACACAAGACAATGCTTTTGCACCACTACCATCTGTGCTTGTGCTCTTCGCTATTCCTTCAACAACATTTCTTTTTACATCAAGCTTGTATCGGGTGATAGCGTGTCGAGCAATACAAACCCCGCCATCAGCATTCGCAGGCTCAGGCACTAAAACATACTTGTTGTTTTGAGCTGTTGCTTCTATTAGCTCTCTTGTGGATGGACAGCCCGCTTCTCTATCCGGGACAATCAGTACAGTCACTGGCAAGTTAAGCTCGGTATTTGTTTGGCTCAGTAGCTTTAGCACTTCAAGGCAAATAACTAAGCCTGCCTTCATACCTAATACACCTGGCCCCCACAGCTTATTGCCTTCACGTCTATATGGCATAGCCGACAAACTACCAATAGCATGCACTGTATCTGCGTGACAGCAAATCAACACACCAGGCTTGTTACTATTTTGCTCACCGAAAGTGGCGCGCAGGGTATCACCAAACCCCATTCGACCAGGGACTCGCAGAATACTGGCACCCATTGCCACTAAATCATAGGTGGCTAAATCGAGCACCCTGTTAACAGCGGCGCTATCATTGCTCGGACTTTCAGTTTCAACCCAAAGGTTTAAACTAGCAATCATTTGCTCTGTATCGAACGGTAATTCAGAGACATTCATAATATTTAATCACTTAAAGAAACATAAATTTCAAGGTTACAAAGTAACGCTACTAGGTATTTGGCTTGGCACCACGAATAGCTACCACGGTAACCCCCACCAACGTAAGCAGGCCACCAACTACGATACGAGTAGTCAATTGATCACCCATAAGCAAAATACCAAAACCAACCGCAAACAACGATGACAAAGTAATAAATGGCGCAACATCATTAACTTCATAGCGTTGCAGCAAATAATAAAAAGATCCGTGGCCCACAATAGTCGCCCCAACAGCCGAGAAAATAGGCGCCCAGTAATCAAGCAGTGGAACACCTCGAGCAAATTCAAGCGTCGGCTTTTCTATTATGAAGGTTAAAATAATCAACGATACAGACGCCACAGTCGCGATCCAAAACTGCAAATTAAAAGCGCCTACATTCTTTAATCGCCGCATCAATATAGTCGTGCCTGCCATTGCCGCAGCAGCAAAAGTGGTCAATATTAATGACAACACATGGTTTGAACTAATCGGTTCGAAGCTTATAATTACTACACCAAAGAAAGACAGCGCAATAGCAATTGTTCTGGTCCAACCGACCTTCTCTTTCAAGTACAGCACTGCAATTATGGTTGAAAACGGAACAACTAACTGTGCCGCCACAGCGACCGCTGAAAGGTTATCGGTTAAATACAACGCAGAGAACATCAAAGGGTAATGAGCAACACCAAGTAATAAGCCAATTAACAGTACAGTTTTGAACTCTTCCCTTGGCCAACGAGCAAACGGCAGCAATAAGATAAACACTACAATAAACCGCAATGCACTAAAAAATAAAGGGCCAAACGCTTCAGTTCCGACTTTACCTGCTATGAAATTAAAACCCCAACAAGCGTTAACTAAAACTAGTAAAGCCAGATGCACTGGCTTCAAAGTACTAGACCCTGGTATTCAGAGAAAAAGCGGTTACTCACAGCGATGTGATGCCTCTTGTTATTTTCAATCTAGTTTTCATCTTAACAAATGTTGCAGTCAATTTTTTTAAGCTTCCGATTTAATAGGCTTTCGTGTTTTGTAATTCACAAGTGCAATACCTGCTGACACTAATAACAGTGCAAGCACGACATTCCAACTTAATGTCTCACTAAGCACCAACCATCCAAATAGAACACCAAATACTGGTGCTAGAAAACTGTATACCGCCATATCAGCCGCGGGGTATACCGACAACACCCAAAACCAACTAAGAAAGCCAATACTCACAACCACCAAAACCTGAAAAGCAAAAATGCCCCAAATAATGACTGTTGGCTCACGCAGCGTTTCTCCTATCCATAACGCCCCGAGTATTAGCAATGGTGCTGAAACTCCAAGCTGATAAAGCAATTGCATTTCTGGGCACGCCTTTGACAGCTTGGTAGTTCTAACCAATAGTGCAATTGCAGCCCAAAGTGTAGAGGCCAATAAACACAAGATGTCACCCAACAGCGCACTATCACTAGCCGGCTGGTTATTATATACCAACGCCACTACCACCCCTAGACAAGCCAAACACAAACCAACTATGCGCCTCGGAGTTAAGCTTTCACCAGGTATAAGAAAGTGCGCTCCAACAGCCACCCAAATAGGCATGGTGTAAAACAACACTGATGCCCTCGCAACAGAAGTGTAATCAATCCCGATAAACATCAACGTAAACTCAACCGCAAATAGACAACCTGCTATAACACCAGGCACTAAGCTGCCATCTTTTACAGTAATCGAACGGCGCATCAATAACGCAAACAACAACACTGGTAAGAAAGCACAAGCCGACCTTAGCCCTGCCTGAAAAACGGGGTGCATACCGACGTTGACTAGCTTAATCAATACTTGGTTTAAACCGAGTAGCGCCGAAAAAGCTATTAGTACGACAGCGCCAAAGGAGTCTATTTGCGTTTTTCTCTGCATCAATTTACACCAGTGGCGCTACAGACAGCTTACCCGTAACCCCATATTGCTGAATGAGATCTGCAACTTTTCCACTGCTAATCGCCTCATGCACGAATGACTCAATGAATACTGCTGCCTCTGGCCGACCTGGCCTGCAACCTATGGATTGCTGCACCGCGGTAAAGCTTGCTTCAAGAACTCTAGACCCTGGTAGAAGCAACTGCTGCTCAACAAGCTTGGGGCGTAACCCGGCTAATGCATCAAGTGATTTTTCAACAAATAGATCGTAGGAAGCGTCATGGCTTGGCGCTTTCACAAGCTCAGCGTTGATAAGATGATCAGTTAACCATAGCTCGTAAGCTGCCCGTTCTTTAACTGCAATTCGGTTACCCTCAACATCGACCTCTTCAACGCTTTTTATAGAGGAACTAGCTGGCAGTAAATAGGTTGCTTGTATCTCACAATACGCCGGGCTAAAAGTAATGGTTCTAGCTCGCTCGGGTTCAGCCGCTATGTTGGCGATATCCCACACATCATCCGCTGCTGCATCTGCCACATCACCGGGGCCTTCAAACGGTACAAGACTCACCTCAACACCAAGCTGATCAGCGAGCGCTTTCGCTATGCTGGGAGAAACACCATCGGGCTCGCCACTTTGGGTGGAACCGGTGACCAACAGAAAGTTCGCCATATTAAGACCAACACGGAGCACACCTGTTGGAGCGAGTTGCTCGATTACACGTTGGTTCATGTTGGTTATCCGCAAAAATCAGCAGATCATACATTACTACAAGCACCCGATACACCACGGCTTCTTCCAAGCGCCCAATAAAAAAGGCGCAGCTTATGCTGCGCCTAATTCATGTTTGATATTACACAGTGCAGAAACTTAGCACCGCGCTTCAGAACGCCTGCCCTCTACAAGCAGCTAATAGCCAACTGTGTACCCAGGCCTGTGCGAATTGATACATTACGCACAGTGAGCAACCTATCTGAATCAACAGTGACTGAGCCACTACTGATTCCGGTGCTGGTATTGTTGTCAGTGGTTGACCAAGTGCATTGCTCACCAGCGATCAAAGCGAAACCTTGAGTTTTTCTTGGAGTAATATCAGCCGTCTGATTGCCCTCCAAAGAACGCAATGATATTTCATAGCGACCGGGTTGATCGACAATAGGTGACGCAAAAGGTGTTTGCGGTGTAGCCCATTCAATATTCAAATTGTAGTCGTCATCGACGGATAAGCCTGGGGATAAACTACCTGAGCCACTAGCGTTAGTAATCGCTGGAAAACTCATTTCCAAGGGATATTTCCATGGAAAAGCATCTTCGTAGCCGTAGCCAAACAAGGACTGAACAGTAGCAGCAAAGCCTAACCAAGCGTGCCCACCACCAGCTATTGATCGTGCAGAATAGCCAACATTCGCGTCAGTAAATGCACGGATTAGCGGTTCACCTTGAGTGAACCAGTCAATAATGGTGTCTGCTTTACCGTGCGCTACCATCAAATACCCCATAGGGTCAGATCGCCGATTAACCAACTGCTCCTGGTGATTCATCCAGTCCCATACACCTGTGCCGTTGTAAGGCTGAATTATAGAGCTGTAGGGTCCGGTATTAGCAACTGGTAGGTTGGCTGATTGTGTGCCCCAGAGTCTGTTGAATTCTTGCTGAAACTGTGGGTTGGCGCGGTAGTTAGTCATGCCTTCGTTAGCATAGACACCTGCCAAAATGTTTCCATAACGCATCCCTAATGCAAACACTCCTGATCCACCCATAGAGTGTCCATACGCACTTACCTTATTGGCACTGACATTAAAGTCAGGGTTTGCGATCACTTCACTAACCGCTTTCATCACTCTTTGCTCGGTGAAGTTAGCAATCGTGCCGCTGGTGGGAACATTGCCATCGGTATTGTAGTTGTGATCGGCAGAATACCCATACCACCAAGAATGCACGGTGCCTTGATTATGACCTGGATCTTCAGGAAACAGTTGAATCACCTGCCATCCAAGTTCAGCCTGCTCTCTTACTGGATAATTTGCACCATAAGCATGAAGGTTCAATAGCAATGGATAAGACTGAGATGGGTCATAACCACTAGGCAGTGCTACATTATAATTGTATGCATATCCACTATGCGTTGGGTTCCAATTTGCATAGTCCATGTATTGAGTATAAACACGTCCAAGTCCGCCGTTAGTGGAATACGCTAAAACAGGCGCAGGAGTGTTCACCGACTCAGTAACAGCATTTGCAAGAGTATTATTGCCATCTGAAACCGCAATTGATTCAGAGCCGTTGACCACCGAAGTCACGGCATAGTAAGCCCTGCCAGAACGGCTGGTCGTATGGACGAATAACCCTTGCTGATCACTTAGCGGAGTTTGCAGATCATTAATTACGTAGGCTCTGGGTATAGAGCCCGTCGCACTTGTATTAACTGAAGTATTGGCATCCAAAGGACCCCAGCGCCCAGTTAGCTTTGTTGCGGCCGACAAATTAGATTGGCTTATCGGCGACGTATGTCGATAGACATGGTATCCCACATTACCATCCATTTCGGTCCAAGTTAGGAACGTTTGTCCGCTTTTATGTACCGCTGTTAGCGATAGTACCGTTGCGCCATTACTAGGTGGCTCTGGCGGCTCTGGTTCTGGAGTTGGTGGTTGCGGTGTACTTCCGGTTGTCTGGTATGCAGTATCAAAAGTGGCCCACACACCGCCAGTCTTCCGATGCCAAACTCGCATCGTCACACCCTGACCATTTGTTGGTATACCGGTTATTAACTGCTCCCACGGGAACTGATTTAATACACCACTATCAAATAAACCTTCTGTTGCCGAACCGGCTCCAAGGGTAATTTGCCACTGATTAAATCTAGTGCTACCCGGTCCTAGATAAATCGTGTTTGAACTACCCGAAAATACATAGCCTGCAGTTGGCCATGAGACAAACGCCAAGTCTAAATCTGTCTCTGGTGGTTCTGGTTCTGGCTCATTTAGAAGTTCCGTGGCATAGGATGTATTAAAACTGACCCAAGCCCCGCCAATATCCCGCTGAGAAACTCTCATGGTCACTGGTACACCGTCCGTCGGCATGGCGCCGATTTGTAGTTCCCACGGAAAGGAGTTTAATACCCCACTATTAAACAAACCCGTGACACTAGTATTACTACCAATAGTTATTTGCCATTGGTCATAGTCCTGGCTCCCAGGACTCATATATATTGTGTTCGAATTTCCCTAACGCACACTACCTTCAGACGGATAGGTTATAAATAAATTGGTATCTTGTGCCGCAACAACCGATGAAAAAACAACAGCGATTAATACACAAGCGAAATGGAAATATCCCTTTAGACTGCATCTTAAGTACAAAATTCTTCCTTAGTGCTTCACACACAAGATTCAACAAGGGTAGAACCTAACTTGTACTGGCAACAACAACGTGAACTCTGTCACATAAATTGCAACCCTAACTAGAGCGGCAATCAATCACTACCTTGGTACCTTTAAAAGTCATAATCTTTACATCTTTGATTGTCACAAGCGCATCCGAGTCTGCAACCACCACGCCCTCATCTAAAACCCGGCGGTTATTATTATCCTTAGTTTGCCAACGGCACTGAACTCCCGCTCTAACAGAAAAACGTTGCGTATTTCTTGGCGTGATATCAGCGATTTGCTCATCCGATGTAGACCTTATTGATACCTCATACCGACCAGATTTATCTACAATACTTTTTGCGAATGGTGTTTGCGGTGTAGCCCACTCAATATCCATGTTGTAGTCATCATCGTTATCCAAGGTTGGCTGTAAAGCCCCCGAACCAGAAGCTCGTTGAACAGAAAGGAAGCTTAAATTCCGCGGGTAGCGCCATGGGAATTGCTTGTCATATCCAAAACCAAATAGTGGATGAACGACTGCAGCAAAGCCTAGCCATGCATGCCCTCCCCCCTTTACTGACCGTGCAGAGAAACCGACTTTCGCATCATTAAGTACACGGGCGAACGGCTCACCCTGAGTCTTCCAATCAATTATATCGTCGGCTTTGCCATGAGCTACCATAAGGTACGCCATCTTATCGCCACGCCGTTGTACTAACTGAGAATGATGGTCCATCCAATCCCAAACACCTATGCCGTTATACGGCTTGATATTTTCACTGTAAGGACCACGGTTTATAATTGGCAGGTTAGAAGCTTGTGTACCCCACAACCGCTCAAACTCAGGTTGAAACATTGGACTAGTAACATAGTTAGTCATCGGCTCGTTTCCGTAGATACCCGCTAAAACGTTTCCGTATCTCATACCGAGTGACAAAGAACCCGAACCGCCCATCGAATGTCCGTAAGCACTAACCGTTAGAGGATCAATCTTAAAATCTTTATTGGCGAGAGTGTGCTCTATAGCCATCATTACTCTCTGCTCGGTAAAATTTTCTACATGGCCTGCAACCGGTATAAGCCCATCGGTAAGGTAGTTGTGCTCTGCAGCATAACCATACCACCAAGAATGAATCGACCCTTGGCGAGAACCTGGATCTTGGGGAAACAACTGGATCACCTCCCAACTGTATTCATTGTCCCCTCTAACTGTTAGTTTGCCGCCATAAGCATGGGGGTTAATCAACAGCGGATAGGTCTGGGATGATCTAAAGTTTTTAGGTAGCGTTAGCATATAATTATAGGCGTAGCCGTTAAATGTTGGATTCCAACTGGCGTAATCCATGTACTGGGTATAAACCCTGCCCTTACCACGATTCAATGACATAGCTAATACAGGTTGAGGGGTACCAACCACCTCAATAACCCCATCGACTAAGCTATTAACACCCGCCTGAACGTCTTTATTTTCCCTACCATTGACGGTAGTTGTGATTGCATAATAAGCCGTTTCCGCACCAGCACTGGTATGCACAAACAAACCATTCGCAGGACTCAACGGAGCTTGCAAGTCTTCAATAATATAAGTATTCGGTATACCACCAGTGGCATGTCTGTTGATCGATGTATTCGAGTCTAACGGACCCCACTTTCTAGTAAGAAGTTCAGCAGATGCTAAATTAGAAGATGTAATCCGAGATGTATGACGATACACATGGTAGCCAGCTTCACTACCAACCTCAGTCCAGGTGATAAACGTTTGACCGTTGCGGTGTTCAGCTTTTAATGACTGAGCAATTCCACCAGATGCTTGTTTTAAGTCAACTGTTTCAGGCGTTGCATAGTTATTTTCATTAGCGGCTGTTGATTCAGAGCTATCTTGGACAACAGTGGCGTCTTTACTTTCGACTGCAGTTTGTACCGCAGGCTGAGCCCCGTCATTAGTGTTATACAGAACTTCAAAACTAACCCAATCTCGACCATTTTCACGTTGCGAAAATCGCATCAGTATTTGCTTACCATCATACGGCACAGCCCCAAAAGGATATTCATGGGGGTTACCATCAAGTTTAACTATTCCGGAATCGTGCAAACCAGTGGCGCTGGGTGCAACACCTAACGTGATACGCCATTCGTGGAAACGCATAGCGCCCGGTGTGAAATAGATAGTAGAGTTCCGCGTTGACAAAACGCCACCAGGTGTGGGGTGGCTGATTATCGCTGCCCCTTCTATCTTTACAGACTGTGCGAACGCTGAAGTACTAACCGTAGGTAATAGCAAGCAAAACGCTAACAGCACAGTCTTTAAGCTACTGCGGGCGATGACAAACTCAATAATATTTAAACACAATGAAGACAATGTTTTATCTCGCAACAATTGAATAACTAAGCTCAAGCATGCACATAGTTTTGTTGCAAGCAAGAGTCATTAAATAACCAACACCCGCGTCATAAACGCAAATGTTCTACTTTATTTTCTCTTTAATTAACCACTAGCAGTTAATTATTAAGCGCGTGCCAATACCTGTCACAAGCTGTACTCCCGGTATCGTTAAGAGACGACTACCATCTACCGTCGCATTGCCCGAACCCAGAGTCACATTGTTATTGTTACTGACCGCAGTCCAACTGCACTGAACGCCAGATGCCGGTTTAAAGGAATTAGTATTGCGCGGTGTAATTTCTGCAGTCTGGCTACTGGCCATAGAACGAATAGATATTTCATAGCGATTAGAAGAATCTACAATATTTTGATGAAAATTATTTCGTGGTGTAGACCATTCAATATTCGTGTTGTACAGATCAGTGCCTGAGTTACCTGGTTGCAGCGAGCCTGACCCACTGGCATTGTGAATCGCAGGAAAACTCAAACTCCGTGGATACAGCCATCCATTTTCATCGCCCCCACCAAACCCAAAAACACTTTGCACAACAGAACCGAAACTTAACCAACTATGAGTTGCACCTCCGATCCCTCCAGCTGAGAACCCTACGCGCGCATCGGCAAACGTTTGCGGCATCGGCTGGCCTTGAGATTGCCACGGAATAACAGCGTCTGCTTTGCCATGATCCATCATCAAATAGGCAAAGCGATCCGCTCTACGGCGGCGCAACTGCTCTTGATGGTTCATCCAATCCCACACTTGAGTGGGCTGTGATCCGCCAACGCCGTATTCACGTATGTCTGTGTTGCTTGGTCCGTTATTAACGATCGGAAGGTTTGCAGAGCGCTCACCCCAAAGCCTCACAAATTCTTGTTGAAAATCTGTATCTGCCGCATAGTTAGTCATGGGTTCACTGGCATAGATACCTGCAAAAACTGACGGATAACGCATACCGAGCGATAACGCACCCGAACCACCCATTGAATGCCCAAACGCATGGACAAGCTCACGGTCAACATTAAACTGGCTGTCATTAATCACATAATTTACAGCAGCCATTACACGCTGCTCGGTAAAATTCTCAACATTGCCAGTGCGCGGAACAGACCCTTGTGTCTTATAATTATGGTCAGCAGAATGACCGTACCACCACGTGTTAGTCGTACCCGCACTAGAACCTGGATCAAAAGTAAAAAGCTGTATCACCGGCCAGTTGTATTCAGTTTGTTCCTCAAATTTAAGCGCCGCACCATAAGCATGCAATTCCAGTCTTAGTGGATAAGCCTGTGCACTGTTGTAGTTACTAGGAAGAGCAACAGCAAAGTTGAATCCATAGCCGTTCAACGTTGGATTCCAATTCGCGTAATCCATATATTGCGTGTAAAGACGGCCTTTGCCACCATTGACAGATTGTGTCAGCACAGGCTGGGGCGTACTTATATTCTCACTGACGGGCTGACTGGAAGAGTTTTGGCCACTAATGATGGTTCTGTTCTCAGTGCCTCTGTCTACCACTGTAACCGCGTAGTATGCAGCACCCTGCTGACCATTTTGCGTAGTGTGAACAAACAAGCCTTGACCATCCCCTAAAGGTGCTGACAGATCACTAATAACAAAATTTCGAGACACCACAGCACTACCATACTGATTGACCGAAGTTTCCTGATCTAACGGTCCCCAACGCTCGGTTAAAAGAGTAGCTGAATTCAAATTGGCGCTGGTGATCGGAGCATTGTGACGATACACGTTATAACTTGCGTCATCTTTCTCATTCCAATACAAGAACGTCTGGCCTGAGCGATGGAATAAAGCAAACCCTGAAACAGTAGTGTCTGTGCCGGTAGATCCACCCTCCCAAGCATTATCGGGCAGTTCGATTTCCGTAGTCCCTCCATCTCCACTTCCATTGCCACTTCCACCAGCATCAATGACAACAAAATCGTTGTCACCTGAGCATCCTGCAAGTGCACCTAACAGGGCAACGGTAATAGCAAGTTCTTTCACAAGTAGTCCTTAAGTTCTGTAATCGCTCAACTGCTGATCATATACAGTGATCGGCAGATGAGCGTGAATCGTGATCGGGCGGGGCCGCGCTAAACTAACAGATTGTCACTTTCAGCTCGTGCGTTTCGTAACTTTTTTGATACACAATTCAGCGAGCACCGAGGAAGTGTGGATTCCATCGACTAAATGCACGATAAAATGCGCAATTCAGCCTTTTGGATTAGTACCTTTAACTATTTTGCCTCGCTGTTGTACGCAGTATAAAGTATCTAACTGTATCGAAACCGAACCGACTGTAACTCATATTTGAGCGAGCAATGATCTACAAAAAAAATCTAATCGACGATCTATGCATTGCCATAGACGAAGCAGAGGAAGATCTAGTTGATTTGACACGTCAATTAATCAAAATTCCCACTATTAATCCCCCTGCGGAAAACTACCGAGAAATATGCGAGTTAATTAGTAGCCGCCTCACTCACAGCGGATTTTCATGCGAGTTGGTGCGCGCAACCGGCGCCCTAGGCGATAGTGATCGTTACCCGCGCTGGAACGTCATTGCCAGACATGAAGGCAAACACCCCGGTGAATGTGTGCACTTCAATTCCCATACTGATGTAGTAGCCGTAGGTGATGGCTGGACGGTAGACCCGTTCGAGGGCGTGGTAAAAGACGGCAAGGTCTACGGTCGTGGCGCCTGTGATATGAAAGGTGGATTAGCCTCTTCAATTATTGCTGCTGAAAAATTCATCCAAGTTTTTCCACACTACAGTGGCGCTATAGAAATCTCTGGCACGGCAGATGAAGAATCTGGCGGCTTCGGCGGCGTTGCTTATTTGGCTGAGCAAGGTTGGTTTAACCCCGAACGCGTCCAGCATGTAGTCATTCCAGAGCCACTTAATAAGGACCGTATCTGTCTAGGCCACAGAGGGGTGCTTTGGACTGAGATAGAAACCTACGGCCACATAGCGCATGGGTCCATGCCATTCCAAGGTGATTGCGCCGTCAGACATATGGGTGCAATCCTTGAAGCGTTAGAACAAAAGCTCTACCCGGCACTAGCAAAAAAACAGACGGCAATGCCTGTGGTGCCAGAGCAAGCGCGACAATCAACCCTTAACATAAATTCAATTCATGGCGGCTTAGCTGAACCCGATGAAGACTACACCGGCATGCCTTCAGCACTAGTTCCAGATCGCTGCCGAATGGTGCTCGACCGACGATTCATAATGGAAGAAAACATAGACGACGTGCGCGAAGAATTACAGTCGCTTTTACGAGAGGTAAGTCATAGCAGAACAAAATTCAAAGCCACCACCAAAGAGTTATTTTCAGTTATACCAACAATGACAGACCTTGATGCCCCCATAGTGGCCGCAGTCAGCGATGCGATTAAAAGCCAACTAGGTAAAGATCCAGACTATGTAGTATCACCTGGCACTTATGATCAAAAGCATATTGATCGGATTGGCCGATTGAAAAATTGCATCGCCTACGGACCAGGAATTCTTGATCTGGCCCATCAACCCGATGAATATGTTGGCATACAAGATATGGTCGATTCTGCAAAGGTAATGGCCAGAACACTGACCTCCCTTTTAACTGAGTAAATGACCGAGTAAACCAACTTAGCTTTCGCGCCCCGAATCGTCGTCAGCTTCAGAACTCAAGCGCAAAAGAATTGCGCCATCTTCAACTTGATCACCTACCGACGCCAGTAACTCTTCCACCAGCCCATCACGAGGGGCTGTGAGCGTATGCTCCATCTTCATCGCTTCCATAACAATAAGCGCATCGCCTACTTCGACCAAGTCTCCTGCGGCGACGTTAACTACTTTTATCTGACCTGGCATAGGAGCGATAATATGATCGCCACCGGCCGCATCAACCCCGCTGCCATCAAGCTGATCAGGTACTGTAAAGTGCCACGCACGATCCGAAAATACACTGACACCGGCTGCATGTGTTTTACAACTAGCTTCTAGTGTTGCGCCATTAAATAGAATTTTACGCGGACCGACTTTCGCAAGTGTATGCACACTTTCATTGATAGTGATCTGCCAATGATCTGCATTGATTGCCTCAAGCATGACTGAAATCGGCTCACCATTCTGATCAACTATTTTTACTGTATGCGCAAGCGGCTGCCATAGAGTGAAGCTTGCAAAAACTTCATCGCTACGGTCATTGATTCCTGCAGCCTCCAAAGCCGCAAGAGCAATGATAGATTCAGGTACAGTTGCAGGTGCTGTTAACTGATCAATTCCTCTATCAATCAAACCGGTATCAAAATCACCTGCTGAAAAATTTTCATCAGCAAGCAAGTCACTTAAAAAATTAGTATTAGTTACTGTACCCGCTGCATGTGTATCACGTAGCGCGTACCGCATTAAACGTAATGCCGCATCGCGAGTATCACCGTGTACAACGACTTTGGCAATCATTGGATCGTAGAAAGGGGAAATCACATCACCCTGTCGTACTCCAGTATCTACTCTCGTATTTATTGGGAACTCAAGGTGGTGCAAAGTTCCAGTTGCGGGCAAAAAGCCTTTAACTACATCTTCAGCGTAAATACGCGCCTCCATTGACCAACCATCAATTGAAAGTTCTTCCTGACTGCGAGGCAGTGGTTCACCTGAAGCTACAAGCAACTGCCACTCGACCAGATCGCAACCGACTATTGCCTCAGTCACCGGGTGCTCTACTTGAAGGCGTGTATTCATTTCCATAAACCAAAACTGATCAGGTTTCAGTCCGCCAGAACCATCAACGATAAATTCAACGGTGCCCGCACCAGAATAATCTATTGCACGGGCGGCTTCTACCGCAGCACTGCCCATCGCTTCACGCATAGCGTCAGTCATACCTGGAGCAGGTGCTTCTTCAATAACTTTTTGGTGTCGGCGCTGCAACGAGCAATCACGCTCAAACAAGTGCACCACGTTACCGTGATCATCACCAAACACTTGAATTTCAATATGACGCGGCGATGTAATATATTTTTCAATCAAGCAAACCGCATCCCCAAAACTTGCTTGTGCTTCACGCTGGGCGCTTGCAAGCGCTTCAGCAAAATCATTGGCGCTGTCTACCCGACGCATGCCTTTACCACCACCACCGGCTCGTGCCTTTATCAATACTGGGTAACCAATTTCAGCCGATTGCTGGGCTAGAAAATCTGTGTCTTGATTCGCTCCATGGTAACCAGGAACCACCGGAACACCGGCTTCAGTCATCAAAATTTTTGCAGCATCCTTAAGACCCATCGCACGTATAGCCGATGCCTTTGGCCCTATAAAACGCAAACCCGCACGCTCTACCTTTTCAACAAATTCAGGGTTTTCAGAAAGAAAACCATAACCTGGGTGAATTGCTTCGGCACCAGTTGCCAATGCCGCCTCTATAATAGTATCGCCTTTCAGATAGCTTTCACTGACAGCGGCGGGACCTATGCAAACAGACTCATCTGCCATTGCCACGTGCATCGCATTGCGATCAGCCTCTGAATATACAGCAACAGTCTTGACACCAAGGCTTGCCGCCGTTCGCATTACGCGGCAGGCAATTTCACCCCTGTTCGCGATCAATATTTTTTTAAGCACGGCTACATCCTAAACACCCCAAAATGGGTGTCCTCAATTGGTGCATTTAAAGCAATAGATAAACTTAACCCAAGAACATCACGGGTTTTTCGCGGGTCAACTATGCCGTCATCCCATAATCTTGCCGAGGCATAAAGTGGGTGCGATTGCTCTTCGAACATATCAATGGTGGGTTGTTTAAATTCAGCTTCCGCATCGAAAGACCATGACTCACCTTTGCGCTCCATAGCATCACGCCGAACAGTTCCCAACACCCCTGCAGCCTGCTCTCCACCCATCACCGAAATACGAGAGTTCGGCCACGTCCATAAGAACCTTGGGCCATACGCCCTCCCCGACATACCGTAGTTACCAGCACCAAAGCTGCCACCCACCAGAACTGTGAATTTTGGCACGCTGGTGGTAGCCACCGCCGTAACAAGCTTGGCGCCGTGACGTGCAATGCCTTCATTTTCATAGCGCTTACCCACCATAAAGCCGGTAATATTTTGCAGAAAAACCAAAGGTATTTTTCGTTGCGAGCAAAGCTCAACGAAGTGCGCACCTTTTACCGCAGACTCAGAAAACAGCACGCCATTGTTAGCAATGATGCCAACCGGTACACCATGTATATGAGCAAAACCACAGACCAACGTATTGCCGTAGCGTGCTTTAAATTCATCAAAGCGCGAACCATCCACTAGCCTGGCAATGACCTCTCGAATGTCATACGGAATTTTAAGATCAGCAGGGACCACACCCGTAATTTCATCAGGGTCATACAAGGGTGGCTCTGAAGCTTGTAGCACTACACTGTTTGGTTTTTGTAAATTAAGATTGGCTACTGCTTGTCGCGCAAGCGCCAACGCGTGAGTATCATCATCAGCTAAGTAGTCAGCTACACCTGAAAGTCTAGTGTGCACATCACCACCACCAAGCTCTTCTGCACTGACTACCTCACCGGTGGCGGCTTTTACTAATGGCGGCCCTGCTAAAAATATAGTGCCTTGCTCTTTAACAATAATGGCAACATCAGACATAGCAGGCACATAAGCGCCACCCGCGGTACAAGACCCCATAACCACTGCTATCTGCGGAATACCAGCAGCCGACATTCGAGCTTGATTAAAAAAGATACGGCCAAAGTGATCCCGATCAGCAAAGACTTCATCTTGGTTCGGTAAATTCGCACCACCACTGTCTACTAAATAGACACACGGCAAGCGATTCTCAGCGGCTATTTCCTGTGCTCGCAAATGTTTTTTAACGGTCATTGGGTAGTAGGTACCACCCTTAACGGTAGCGTCGTTACAGATCACCATCACATCTTGACCATGAACTTGACCGACACCTGCAACTACCCCGGCACACGGCGCTGCGTTTTCATAAAGGTTATGCGCCGCAGTCGCACCGACTTCCAAAAATGGTGAACCGACATCAAGCAGGTTGGAAACCCGCTCACGTGGCAACATTTTTCCACGGCCTAAGTGCCGCTGACGAGAATGCTCACCTCCGCCTTCAGCAGCCTTTTTAGCCACTGCTGTCACTACCTCTAAAGACTCAGCGTGTGCCGCAGCATTCTGTTTAAAGGTGTCTGATGTAGGTGAAACTGCCGAACGGATAATAGCCACTAGGTTACTCGCATTAATTCACGGCCAATCAACATGCGTCTTATCTCACTGGTGCCAGCACCTATTTCCATCAGCTTGGCATCACGCATTAAGCGACTCACCGGAGAGTCGTTCATGAAGCCTGCACCTCCCATGGCTTGCACTGCCTGCACAGCCTGTTCCATTGCTTTTTCACTTGAAAGCAATACACACGCTGCAGCATCTTGTCTTGTAACTTCACCACGATCACAAGCGCCCGCCACTGCATACACATAAGCCCTTGAAGAATTCATCGCAACATAGAGGTCAGCGATCTTTGCCTGCATCAGTTGGAAGTTACCAATAGACTCGCCAAACTGCTTGCGATCGTGCATGTAAGGCATAATATGATCAAGACAAGCATGCATAATTCCAACCCCAATACCTGCTAAAACCACGCGCTCAAAGTCAAGTCCAGACATCAATACATTAACGCCCTTGCCTTCGAACCCCAGTATGTTTTCTTCAGGTACTTCACAGTTGTCAAAGATCAACTCAGCCGTACTTGAACCGCGCATACCTAGTTTGTCAAAGTGTGCTGATGTACTAAAGCCTTCGAAGTCTCGCTCTATAATAAAAGCAGTAATACCACGCGAGCCAGCGGCAGCATCTGTCTTTGCATAGACCACTAAGGTATTAGCTTCAGGCGCGTTAGTGATCCAATACTTAGTGCCATTTAGAACATAGTGACCGTTCTTTTTTTCAGCGCTGAGCTTCATTGAGACAACATCAGAACCAGAGCTAGCTTCAGACATCGCTAACGAGCCCACATGCTCCCCTGATACAAGCTTGGGTAAATATTTTTCGCGTTGTTTTTCAGTGCCATTAATCTGAATCTGGTTTACACACAGATTAGAATGAGCACCGTACGATAATGACACTGAGGCACTAGCACGAGCGATCTCTTCAACCACAATAGTGTGCGCCAAATAACCCATGGCAGCACCGCCATACTTTTCATCTACCGTCACACCAAGCAACCCTAACTCACCGAGCTCGGGCCAAAGCTCTGGCGGGAAATGATTGCTTTTGTCTATTTCGGCCGCTATCGGGGCCAACCTATCTTGCGCCCAACGATGGACAAGATCGCGTAGTGCTTCAACCTCGTCACTGAGTGCGAAGTTCATTGATGCATTGAACATGTGTCTGCTCCCGATATCTGTGCCAGTTAACAGCGCAACAGCAATGCCAGCAAGTGATACCGAGCTAGCAATTTTGCTAATGGTGTTTTAGCAATCTGTTGAATGTCTACGCTTGTGATCTGTGGAAGTTTTCAACAAACCGATCAGCAAACTCATTTTGGATACAGTATACGGTACACAGTATTTGATGCAAAATTGAGTCGAAATGAATCAATTTTGAAATGGCTGTGACAAAGAAGCTAAGGTAAAAGAATTTGAATTCAATTAATTACGCCTAACTATTAAGCACATCTGGTGAGAACAGCACTTGCGTGCGCCACGAATGATGCTCAACAAAACTACGGCGGTTAAAACAAAATATAGGCGCCTATTTGACGCCAATATGAAGACCACTACCGCGAAGGACTCCGCCCCCTTACTTGTTACCACTTTTTATTGCATTCACCATTAAAAACGGTGCTGCACGTTCTCACACGTTATAAGTAATTTTTTATTCTTATACCTTAGTCTTTACACATTCCATGACAGAATAAATCAACCAATCGACATTATTAAACATTGTTAACTGCCCTAACTCAAAGCGTCAGTTTCTTTTCGCCGTAACTGTTCATACATACAGTATTTATGGTACGGTAGTATCCGTCAGCGCAGCCACTATAAATGTGAGAGTGGCATGATCCCCAATAGCTATAGCCAGAAAGAACGCCAGAAAGAACATCAACATACAGACACAAAAAAAGAAAAACAGCGTGTTAAGAGCAATGTGCCAGATACCGAACAGCACAGCCACCTAAGCCAAAACGGCTTAAATACCGTCCAGCAGCATTTCGTATTGAAGTTTTGCAGACAGCTTGCAAGCGTTATTCAGGCGTGTGAGCAAAGCGAAACTGCAGAAATTGAAATCGGTCGCCGCCAAATTGGCGCACAGCAAGTTCGAGTTAAATTACGTGCTAAACGTGAGCTGCAATAACCCACTAACTAAGTAGCGCGGTTACAAGCTAAAAGTACTACGTTCTGTCACTACGAATAGCACTCACTGAGAGAAGCACTGGCACCTGTAACTTGGTGCTGAACGAATGGTGTTCTACGGTGACTAGAGATTAAGCAAAGAACGAAACGTGAATACGGATCGCACAAAAAATATCCCGCTTAGCGCGGGATATTCTCAACACATATAGATAAAGAATCAGCTAAAAACTAGCCAATTTTCTTTTTCAAAGTCTTACGAGTCTTAGTAATAGAGTTCGCTGCTGCAGCTGATGTGCGAATTGTCGAAATTGTCGACATTTCAGGCAAATCTTCAACTCGACGACGCTCAACATCAAGCATAGATTCAAGCTCAAGGATTCGGCTCATCAATTCTTGGCCTGCTCTCTGACGCTCAGTTACTAATGATTTCTCAAGAGTTATGATTCGCTCACGAAGCTCAGCATCGCTCAGTTCATAAGTAGTGACTATTTCGTGTAGCTCATGAAGCTCACTCTTCTGTGCGTCACCATCACGACGACTTGACTCAGTTTCTGCAAGTGCTGCAGCAAGTTGGTCTTCAAGCTTCTTAACAGCGGTCTCATTACTAGCTATACGCTTTTGAAGGTCTTGGTTTTCAGAAGCAAGATTTTTCATCTCAAGACGCTGAACTTTAAGGTCAGTATCACGAGTATTCAATTCGTCTTTCGCAGTGGTCAAACGCGCTTCAAGTTCTTTGCTAGCTTGAGCTGCTCGGGTGGCTTCAACTTTAGTATCAGCTAGAGCGGTTTTGCTTGCTTCTAGCTGCTTTTCTAGATCGCTGATTCTGCCATCGCCACAACTAACTGCTTCGCTCAGGCTAGCAACCAGTGTTGCTACATCTTTCTCAATTTTGTGTCTTTGATTAACGGTCAATCGTGCATGCATTGTCTTACCCATATGTATGTTGTGTGAGGTATCGATAGCCGGCGAAAGCGCCCGGTGCGAGAACTACTTGCAATGCAGATCACAGACCAAACGCTACGCTGATGCACTTATAACGACAGGTAAATGCTAACGCTTGAGAACCAATTAACATTGTCTTCAGCAATCCAGAACCTGAACCAGTCGACTAGCGCACAATTTAATCAAATGCCATCGCCAAGAATTGCAGCATAAACCACAACTGCAAATGACTAGTCAATATAGCCAACCCAGCGGCAACTATACGCAATTGCAAACAACGGCAATATGCTGACAATTGCACTGAATCTGTATCTGCAAAGGTTTATAGTGTTCCCAGTAATTTAAAGAATCACATGGACTACGAAGATCTCTTGGGAGGAATACCATGACAGTACTTGCTTGCATCACCGTTTCAGCGTTGTGTTTAGCCGTTATCGCTAGACGACCGGAAGACACCACTCCAAACTCTTAAGCTGTGTCATAACCGCGTTTGTTGACTAATATACTTCACCGTATAGCACCTTTGATTCGTACAAACAGGCGTCAATTTTTCGACACACTTCAATCAGCATCAAAAGCCTGTTACCTTTCTTAGCCTTTCGCTTAAACCGATAACGCATTCCACTGGCAATGCGAGGCTAAATTGTTATGGCTAATGTTCTTTACGACGCGCTGCTAGCACCCCACAAAGAAAACCAAAAACCGCTTTTGGTCTTAAAAGACCAACCAGACGTCAGTTACGCTGACCTAATCAAGCTTGCGGCTCAATACGCCGCATTGCTTGAATCCCTAGGCGCTGTAGCCTCTGACCGAATCGCTGTACAAGTCAACAAATCAGCTGAGGCTATTGCTCTTTATGTGGCCTGCCTACAGTCTGGATGCGTTTTTCTACCCTTAAATACGGCTTATACTGCCTCAGAGGTAGAGTATTTCATCAGTGATGCTAAACCGGTAGTGCTGGTTTGCGATGAAAGCAAAGAGCAATCGTTAGAAGCTATCGCCAAAAAGTATGACTGCCAGATCGCCACGTTAAACGACGACGCCAGCGGCAGCTTTCATCAGCAAGCTATCGCACTAGCACCTTTAGAAGAAGTAAAAGACAGAGACGACAACGACCTTGCCGCCATTCTCTACACTTCAGGCACCACCGGTCGTTCAAAAGGGGCAATGCTCAGTCACCGCAATTTACTTTCAAATACAATCACTTTAGTCGACTACTGGCAGATCACTGAGTCTGACGTTTTACTCCATGGCCTACCGATCTACCACACCCACGGCCTATTCGTTGCCACTAACACCACACTGCTTGCAGGCGCCAGCTGTGTATTCTTAGGCTCGTTTAATACCGATGACTTTATTGACTACTTACCACAGTCAACCATGATGATGGGGGTACCGACTTTTTATACTCGCCTGCTAGCTGATAATCGCCTGACGAAGGACCTGGTTAGCCATATTCGTTTGTTTATTTCCGGTAGCGCACCACTGCTGGCAGAAACCCATGAAGCATTTGAAGCTCTAACAGGCCAGCCCATCCTTGAACGCTACGGGATGACTGAAACCAACATGAATACGTCCAACCCCTACTCCGGTGAAAGACGCGCTGGCACGGTAGGTTTTGCTCTACCAGGAGTCGAGGCCCGCATAGCTGACCCAGAAAGCGACAAAATACTCGGCCCCGATGAAATTGGCGTGCTAGAGGTACGCGGCGAAAATGTCTTCAGTGGTTATTGGCAGATGCCAGAAAAAACCGCTTCAGAATTTAAACCAGACGGCTTTTTTATTACTGGTGATCTGGCCAAAATTGATCGCGATGGATACATACAAATAGTCGGGCGCGACAAAGACCTCATAATCACTGGTGGCTTCAATGTCTACCCAAAAGAAATAGAATTGGTGCTAGATGAACAAGTGGGTGTTCTGGAATCTGCCGTAGTCGCAGCACCTCATGCAGATTTCGGCGAAGGTGTGGTAGCTGTTCTGGTGGCAAAAGAAGGGCAAACCATCAATTTAGAATCGATAAAAGCCGCTACTGCTGAGTCTCTAGCCAAGTTCAAGCAACCCAAAAAGTATATTGTGGTTGAGGGCTTACCGCGTAACACCATGGGCAAGGTACAAAAGAAACTACTTCGAGACCAAGTTTCGGACAGCTTTTCCTAATTGCCCTGGCCACATGAACTGCGAGGCTATATGAACTGCGGGCCCATGTTTCTTGTCCGCTGAGGTAAGCATCGTAGTAAAATACATTGATGGTCAGACCGAACATGCCAACCCGTTGCCGTAAAAAGGCCGGTGGCAGAGCTTGTACCAACGGAAAACGCAAATGGAAAGCACAGGCGTTAACGATTAAACTTAGCAAAGCAGAACGCTTTGCTCCTCCACTACTGACAGAAAAACCAAAAATATAAATGCACAGCTTTATACCCGGACAACGCTGGATCAGCGACACCGAAAGTGATCTTGGCCTCGGCACCATCCTGAAAACCGAACCCCGCCTAGTCACTATTGTGTACATGGCGAGCGGCGAAATTAGAACCTACTCTACTGAAACAGCACCCCTGACCCGAGTTCAGTTTGCAGCCGGTGATCGCATCCGTAGTGCTGATGAAACCACCCTAATAGTCAATGAAGTAGAAGAGATCGATGGACTACTGGCTTATCACGGTGTCACCGACTTTGGCGAAAACGCCACACTGAGCGAAACACAGCTCGATAACTTCATGCAGTTTAATCGTCCATCAGACAAACTCTTCAACGGACAATTTGACAAAGAACGCCGCTACCACATTAGACTCACCACCCGCGAAATCCAACAACGCCTTGCACGCTCCAATGTGCACGGCCTATGTGGTGCACGAGTTGATCTAATACCTCACCAGCTGTACATCGCCAATGAAGTCTCGCAACGACTCTACCCAAGAGTATTACTGGCTGATGAAGTAGGCCTCGGTAAAACCATTGAATCCGGAATGATCATCCACCGGCAATTGGTTCAAGATGCAATATCACGCGTGCTCATAGTGGTGCCAGAACCCCTATTGCATCAGTGGTTAGTAGAGATGAAGCGTCGCTTCAATCTTAAGTTCAGCATCATCGACGAAATGATATACGAGGAATCTCTGCCATCAGCCACCGACGGCAACCCGTTTCTTGATCGGCAACTGGTACTCACTACCCTTCCAGTATTGCTTTCAGACGATAAAATTGGCGATCACGCCATCATGGCCGGCTGGGACACACTAATTGTTGATGAAGCGCATCACTTAGAAACGCCCCATGAAGGAGAACTCACACCAAACTATGACTGCATTGCATCCTTAGCCGAAGTAGTTCCATCACTAATGCTGCTTACAGCAACACCCGAACAGATGGGGCACGAAGGACACTTCGCACGTCTACAACTACTAGACCCACACAGATTCGTATCACTTGAAAAGTTCGCTGCCGAAGAAGCTAACTACCGTGCCCTTGCTGATGTAGCCACTGTTATTGAAAACGGAAAAAAGCTAGACGCAGAACAACAAGCACTACTTGATTCATTAGACCTGCCCGAACCCGTAAAGCCAGACCCAGAACTAGCTGAACCAGGTCCAAGTGAGTCAGAACAAACCATCAACGCCTTAATTGACTACCACGGCACTGGCCGAGTCATGTTTCGCAACACCCGCCGCGCCGTAACCGGATTCCCTGAACGCAAGTTCGAACCTTATGTACTAAGTGACAGCGACGGCCTGGTTGATTGGCTAGCCGATAAAATTTCAGAGATCGCTCCTGAAAAATTACTTTTAATTTGCAAGTCAGTACAGCACGTCGAACGACTCAGCGAAACCCTACGCACGCGCTTCGGTATTAACGCCGCAGAGTTTCATGAAAACATGTCTATTGTTGAACGGGATCGTGCCGCAGAGTTTTTTGCAGACGACGAACTAGGCAGTCCAATTTTGCTATGTTCAG
The DNA here is from genome assembly GCA_036873875.1 of Laminaria ephemera. Taxonomy (NCBI): domain Eukaryota; class Phaeophyceae; order Laminariales; family Laminariaceae; genus Laminaria; species Laminaria ephemera. The sequence goes on along the minus strand of JAYJMJ010260424.1, from coordinate 2,393 downwards.
AAATTGGCAGTGAAGGTCGCAACTTCCAGTTTTTACATCAAATGATTTTGATAGACCTTCCAGACAATGCCGACCTCCTAGAGCAACGCATCGGTCGTCTTGATCGAATAGGTCAAAGCCAAGAAATTAAAATTCTAGTGCCTTATGCCAAAGGCAGCCGTGATGACTTCCTGCAACATTGGTACAACGAAGGCCTCAATGCCTTTGAGCAAACTTGTCAGGTAGGCGAACTAGTAAAAGCAGAACTACAAGAGCGTTTTGATAACGCCCTTAATGGCGAAGAAGATATCAACGCGCTAGTAGACGATGCCAATGTTATTGCACAAAAGCACCGTGAAAAAATAGAGTCAGGCCGTGACAGACTACTAGAACTAAGCTCGCATAAAGAGCCGGTATCAAGTGAACTAATAACAGAGATTGATCAGTTCGATACAGAAAACATATTGCAAAAGTACATGGATCAAGCCCTAGACAACCTGGGGGTAGATGTTGAAGATCAATCGACTCACGCTTATATCATTAAACCCGGTGAGCACATGGCAGTCACTGAATTCCCAGGTCTCAACGATGACGGCGCAACAATTACATTCAGAAGGCATGTTGCATTGGCGCGTGAAGACGTACAGTTTCTAACTTGGGAACACCCATTAGTAGAAACCGCCATGGAACAGATTATTTCAGGTGGCTTCGGTCAAGTTTCAGTCGGTGCAATGCAACATGAAAAACTAACCAAAGGCACCGTTCTACTTGAAGCACACTACGTATTCGATTGCCCTGCACCTAAGTCACTCAATCTAGAACAGTTCCTAAGCGGTGACGTACTGCGAGTAGTGCTTTCAAGTGACGGCACCAACTTCACAGAAGAGTTTGACCACGAAGCATTAAACGAATCATTTCATGCAATCAAACGACCTCTAGCAAAGCAACTGGTTGATGCAAAAAGACAAGAACTCCAAACCATGGTGACGTCAGCCGAGAATATCGCCAACGCCGAACTTGAAGCATTAAAGTCACAAGCCATAGAACAAGCCAGCACATTACTAGGTGCCGAACTTCAACGCCTGACAGAGCTTGCCAAGCGCAATGATTCAGTACGCGCTGAAGAAATAGAAGGTCTCAAAGCCCGCATGGAAGGTTCAACAAAGGCACTAACCCAGTTGCGCTGTGTACTCGATGCAGTAAGAGTGTTCGGCATTGCATAAACTATTCGGCATTGCCTAACTATTCGGCAATGCATAACTAAAGCACTATTTTTAAGTAACACTGAACGGCAGTAGGTTTAAATCAATGAAAATCGTCTCTTTCAACGTCAACAGTCTGCGCCTGCGTTTCCACCAACTAGAAGCGCTAATAGAAAAGCATCAACCAGACATAATCGGCTTACAAGAAACTAAAGTCACAGACGTTGAGTTTCCGTTAGAGATCATTCAAGACTTCGGCTACAGCGTCGAATACCACGGCCAAAAAACCCACTACGGCGTAGCGTTAATGTCGCAAACGCCGTTTGAGTCAGTGATCAAAGGCCTCCCCGGAGACACAGAAGATTCACAGCGTCGCCTAATCACCGGAACCACCACAACAAACAGCGGTAAAAAAATAACCGTAATGAACGGCTATTTCCCCAACGGAGAAAAGCGCGATCACCCCACCAAGTTTCCAGACAAAGAAAACTTCTACAAAAACCTAACAGCCTTCCTAAATAAAGACTACAAAAACGATCAAGCCCTAGCAGTAATAGGAGACTTCAACGTCGCCCCAAAAGATATAGACATAGGCGTCAGTGAAAAAAGCATCAAAGCCTGGCTAAGCAAAGGCAGCTGCAGCTTTCTCCCAGAAGAACGAGAATGGTTCGAAACCCTAAGCGCATTTGGCCTAGACGACACCTACCGAGTAAAGTACCCAGACTCAGCAGAATTTCTAAGCTGGTTCGACTACCGCACAAGCGGCTTTAACCGCGAACCCAAAAGCGGCCTAAGAATAGACCACCTACTCACCACCAAGCCCCTAACAGATTGCCTAGTAGACAGCGGAATGGACTACGACATACGAGGCATGGAAAAACCATCCGACCACGCCCCCGTATGGAGCGAATTCAACTACTAGCAGCGCCCCCACAGCTACCGCCGAACACAGCGACCAAGCGTCAGGCGCCAGAATAGCCCGTTGAGCATTGAGCAGAATATCTCCGCACAGCAAAACGGTGGATGCGCTTCGCTTATCCACCCTACAACTACGAACAAACATTGGCGAGCGCAGCGGTCGGCCAGCGCAGCGATAGCCCCGCGCAGCGAAACGAGCGTCTGTATTGTTTTTTGGAATCTTCCAGAGTGGGGTCAAAGCGCCATGGATGGCGCTTTGAGCGTTGCGGCCATGGATGGCCGTTCGACGCGACC
>JAYJMJ010260416.1:0-14818 GCA_036873875.1 Laminaria ephemera | reverse complement strand
GGGGCGTACTCATTTGTTGCTTGCCTTAGTCATTTGACCATTGACCACGCATCCCTTGCGAGACGGAGCACTTTTTGGAAGAGGGGGGGCCTAAAACGTACTGGCACCTAAAACGCATCGGCGCATGTACCCGGTATGAAGTATGCCGGTTTTGTTTTGTATTTATTACACGACCCATATTGCTTCGTTTTCGAAAGGACCGCTAACACGGGTACACCATGGCACCTACAACGCATCGACGTATTTTCCGGGTGTGAAGTGCTCCTGCTTCGGATTCCATTTTATCACACGGTCCACGTAGAAATTAAAATGTCTTTGAAATATCCCCGAAATGGCCCTAAAACGCATCGGCGCATGTACCAGGTACGAAGTATTCCTGTTTCGGACTTGTTTTACGATCACACAGACCAAAGTGTCACCATGAGAACGATATATCGACCGTCAGGCAAAACACGCCGTATCCCCCGTCCACCGATATAATAATACGCACACCATATTGTTTGCTCCACCACTAGTTGGTGTGAAATGCGAGGGGGGGGGGGATACGGCACTCGTGTTGGTATGGACTCGTAGAGTACAGTACCGGACAGCTACGAATAAGACAAAGAAATACCGACCCCGACCTCGGCTGGGTTTCTTATTTGGGAGGGGGTACGTTCGACACTAACTTCAGTATAAATTCTCCCGGGTTTCATATATTCCCGCATATATATACCTCAAGGCGGGGGGTGACAACGGGTTTGGGTCGGGGTTTGGTTTTCTTACTGTAACTACCCTCTGTTTCGTGTTATGTGTCCTGTGATGGAATGGTACCTGGAAGCCGTTTTGTCCGCTTCTGTTGTTCAGGTACAGCACTACGACCACGCCCGACCAGCTTTGCTCCTTGCCGTTGATACTAATGTTAGCATGTTGTGTGTGGGTGGCCCAGGTACCGGTTGCCGTTTTCTGCAGCGCATAGGTTTCGTTTCATAACTCGATGGTATGTTTTTATTCGCTGCCATCGGGTTTCCTTGAACACCTGGTATTTACACAATGTCGTTCAGCCGTGGCGATGAAACGACAATTCACAATGGTCCCAAAGGGCCGACTTTTGCTACATTAATTGAACGGAACATACCAGGTAGCACTTGCGACGGCCCGACCCATGGTTAACCGTGGAACGTTCCACGGTTAACCATGGTGCATCCCACGGATGCCATCAGGAACAGGCCATGGTTCACGCCATGGCATCATCCACAGTTAGCAATGGTGCTTCCCAGAGATACCAGCCATGGAATGTGACATGGCACGTGCCATTGCAACATCCATGGTTAACCATGGTACCAACCAGGGCGCATTCACGGTTAACCATAGTGCAACCCACGGATGCCAGTCACGGAACGTGCCATGTGGTTGGGGTTGGGGTCACGGTTACGGTTATATGGTTAGGGTTAGGTTTGGGATGGACGCTTTCTACGATAGAGGTAGCACTTTTCGGCTTTTTTGTTTTTGGATGACAGGGCTCCTTAACCCAAAATCGTCGGAATGTCGTTATTATTTTGCAAAAAGAACGTTTTGTATACCTAGGCCATGTGTTTTTTCATCGGGTCGCTCTTTCCGTTTACTCAAAATCAATTTCTGGTGAGGTGTAGAGCCCCTCAAGTGAGGAGCCTCAGATAAAAACTGGTGCACCTCTACCGTGGGATGTGTCGATGTGCTATGGCATAACCCAAGACATATGCAAAATGTACATTGCTGTACACCATGGGGCATACCATGTCGGTAAACCACAGAAGTCCCCATCGGATGTGTCATGGAGGAGCACTATAATTATCGCGGTGGCGTATCACGCGGCATACACCATGACATGCCCCATGGCATGCCCCATATAACGAGATACCGATGGAAGTATCCTTGGTTGCCACCGTAGACCATGCCGTAGGGCACACCATGGTATGTGCACTGCCACCATGGTACGTCCCATGGGATACACAATTGGGTATTTGTTGGCATCGTGTGCACCACGGACTGCGTCGTGGGGTATGCTATGGAGTCGTCCATGGAGTACACATGATATGGAAAACCATGGGGTAGCAAGGGTTCTTCCGTGGTGTGCTCGGTAGGGGGATGCGTGGTTCACCGCCGGCGAGATCATGGGTTTGTCCATTGACTACTCCATGGCATGTTCCATGCCTAGCATCCGCGGGTTGCACCATGGTTAGCCATGGATGATGCCATGGCTAACAGCGGCTAACCACCGATGGTGCCATGGCACATTTCATTGCCGGTATACGTGGCTTGCACTATGGTTATCCATGGCTCCATGGACCACCATGGAATGGCGTCATGGGGGCACTGCACGGATGCACATTATCCGACTTTTTTACGACAGTTTCCACGGCAAGCCGCGGCATCTTTCGCGGCATTCCATTGCGACCCGCGGCTTGCCACGGCAATCCCCACGGCTATTTCCACGGCAACATCCACGGTATAATCCGCGGTAACATCCGCGGCAATACCCACGGCCGTGTCCATGTGTCCGCGGCAGTACCCACCGAAACAGCCGGGGATGTATCCGCGGCGACACCCGCGTAAAGGTCCGCGGAAACAGCCGCGGGGGTATCCACGGCAGTAGTCGCGGTTAGCTCCACGGATATACCCACCGAAACAGCCGCAGGCGTATCCGCGGCAGTAACAGCGGTTAGCCCCACGGCAACACCCACGGAAACAGCCGCGGGTGTATCCGCGGCAATAACGGCGGTTAGCTCCACGGCAATACCCACGGAAACAGCCGCGGGTGTATCCACGGGTGTCTGCGGGGGTAACCGCGGTTAGCCCCGCTGTAATACCCACGGAAACAGCAGCGGGTGTATCCGCTGGTGTCCGCGGGTGTAACCGCGGTTAGCCCCACGGCAATACCCACGGAAACAGCCGCGGGTGTCCGCGGATGTAACCGCGGTTAGCCCCACGGTAATACCCACGGAAACAGTCGCGGGTGTATCCGCGGGTGTCCACGGGTGTAACCGTGGTTAGCCCCACGGCATTACCGACGGAAACAGCCGCGAGTGTCCGCGGTTTAACCGTAGTTAACCCTACGGTACTACCCGCGGAAACAGCCGCGGGTGTATCCGCGCCTAAACTGCCCGCGGGTGTATCCACGGTTATTGCCGCGGAATCACCCGCGGATACACCCGCAGCTGTTTCCGTGGATGTTGCCGTGGAGCCAACCGCGGTTACTGCCGCGGATACACCCGCGGCAACATCCGCGGACATACCCGCGGCAACTTGCCGAGGATTGCCACGGGCACTGCTTCGGGTTGTCACGGAATGCCGCGGCATGTCGTGGATAGCCTTGGGCGTCGCCGCGGGTAGCCGTGGCATGCCGTGGCAACCCGCGTCAGTGCCCGTGGCAAGCCGTGGCTTGCCGCGGGTACTGCCGCGGCTTGCCGCAAAAAAGTCAAATAATGTACATCCCTCGGGGGTTGTTGACGCATATCCATAGCATATATAATTTTGTGTGCTCGTCGTCACATGGTCGTAGGCGCATGTAGGTGCTGAATGCTTGTTAGCATACAGCAGTATATGGATTATGTGGTCTTGTAGTCGTACATGGATGTTCGACGGTCACGAACAATATGATTTTGTATGATACGCATGCTCCTCATTGCATACTTGACATGGCGTACATGCATGTTTGCTCGGTTCTAGTTGCGCGTTTAGGCTCGACGTCCACCCTAAGCGTAGGTATCTACGCGAGCCAGCACATGCATGCACGCTTGTCAAGGCATACATATATACGCACATGGATGCTAGACACTTGAGTTTAGTGTGGGGACACCAGCAGTACATGTACTGCAGTACGTGTGCTTGTATATCGTCGTACCTGTATTCTTGTCGCCTACCATGTGCGTAAGTATGTGTGCTCACCCTCACATGCACGATCGCCAGGGCATGCACATGTACATGCATGGATGTTCGACACTTGTTCGTGATGTGGGTCCAGGAATGCTTGTCGCCTACCGTGTACGTAAATATGTGTGTATGCTCGCCATCGCATGCACGCTCGCCAGGGTATGCATATATACATACCTGGACCCTCGACACTTGTTCGTAGTGTCGGAGCATGAATGCTTGGAGCCTACCATATGCGTAAGTATGTATGCTCGCCATCACATGCACGCTCGCCAAGGGATGCATATATACGTACATGGATGCTTGACACTTGCTCGAGTGTGGGTACCTGTAGTCGAACATGGATGCTCGACGCACAAAATACCTGTGCATACATGGATGTTCGACACTTGTTCGTAGTATATATGGGTACGTGTAGACGTAGTCGTATATGAATGTTCGACACCTACCATATGCGTAAGTACGTATGCTCGTCATCACATGTTCGTTAGCACACAACGGAATAGGTATACTTGTTCGCATGCCAGGTACAGTATACTCGACCCCTAACGTATGTGAATGCGGTATGCTCTTCATAGTACTTATATGTCGATTTTCTAACTGGTAAAGGGAGGTGTGGTCACGATCGCACACATCTGTATGAGTACGCTCGCTGGCGCATGCGCAGGTAAGGTTACAAGCTTGCATGTTCGACGCCCAAGCAAAGAGAAAGGTCGCTTCTAAGGCCAACCAACGATACAGTCGCTCCGGCTCAAGTAGAGTAAGCACGCCGTGCTGCCAGAAGAGACTCTAACCCTAGCCCTAACCCACACCATATGACGAGCATGTAGCCGCGGCATGTTGGATAAAACACACCGTGTTAGACCCGTCCCTGCCGCCCGATTTTACTCCCTTCTAACTCCTGTTCGGTCGCATCCCGCCTACGTCCCTTGATATGTTAGTGCCGCTGGTGATGACACAGAGATGACGGGAGGCTTTGAGAACTTGGTCAAAGGACACCGGCACAATTTTCGGGAGGTCCGGGACGCGCTTGAGAAGATGCACGAAGGAAGAGAGAAGCCGCGTCAGCGCCACAACGCCACGATCCAGATACTGTCGGCTGGCACACCCGTTGCTGACGGCGACCTCGTCCTCGCCCGTGAGAGCGACAGCTCGCTCCGCAGGCAGGAGATGGATTCGAAGCTGGTTCACGATAAGTGGAAAGGGCTAGTGGAAATCGGTTAAGGTGGTTTCTGAGGGCTTGACCGCTGTCATGGAGATGGAGGGGCAGAGAGGAAACAGCCCACGCTGAGTAGGCGGGAGGCGATGGGGAGATTCCCGATCGGAAGGAATGTCGCCAAGCCGTACGACTACGGCACAGGTAGAATTAGTCGGTCTGGGCAGGTGCACCATCTGTATTCGCCGTACTGGCGCGTCCGCTTCCCCGATAACGACCGAGAGGTGGTGACGGGGTCGGAAATGAAGTAACGTGGGGTTTGGGGGCGAGGTCGTCGTTCTGGGCGCGACCTTTGGTGATTTTTGGTATTTGTTGTTGTGTTTGTTTATGTTTTTGATGCGGCGAGGGAGACCGAGCGCGTACCGCGAAGAAAGCAGTAAAAGCCCGGTCAACGCCCCACACTAGTTTGAGTTTGGGTTGCGTCGGCTTCTTGTTGTGCGCGCTCCTCTGCTTCTCGCTGCTCGATCACAAGGTTGGCTACGTCTTCCTGTATGGCTTGTTGTTTTGGTTCTTTTGTGAAGGTCGGAAATCAGAGAGGTTCATCCTGACCACGTTTGGCGTCCTCGCAGCACGAGCGTTCGTGGCGCTACACTAGCTTTATGAGTCAACTCGTGCGCAGGGGGTGGATTGGTCATCAGGTTGGGCCGGTGTTGGTAGGAGCTACCATTGGACGCCGAGGAGGTATCCAAAGCATGCGTCAATTATCGGTTTCCGCAGACACTCAACCAGTTTGCTCCGACGGCACGTTAAACATCGCAAACACATACCTGGTACTAGTATAATATTGTGACTCCCTGCATACACACTTTCATCGATCCGTCTCCATATATTTATTGTATACAGTTCTACCTATTGGACATGTACGAGCCATCCACCAACCCAACATGTAATATGATATGAGCGAGGTCATGTGCTTTGAAGGTAGAATATCACGCTTTACCCGGCATATAGCCTGTCAGCTTGCCGTTCGTCGTTCGCTGTCACCACAAAGGTGTTTGTAGGTGTTTCTCAATACCAGGTACCAGGTAAGCAATAACGGCAGACGTCAATGAAATGAACTACAACACATGGTTAGTCATCAAGTGGATGGCACAGTAACTTGTGGGTTCCTGCGAAGTCCCCTTTTAAGACTCCCTCCCGTGCAGCGCTCGGGGATTATCAAAACTCGCATTGTCCCAGGCTTTAGAATAATGCCTTCGACCATAGGTGAGTCCCTGGATTGGCATCAATGAGATGTACTACGCGATTTTCGTAGGACACAGTTGGTCACCTTTTTACGTAAACTGCACCACTCCGTTCTCTTTGACTTCAACGTGTGAGGTACTGTAGCGATGATGCTGTAGTGATGATGCTGTAGCGATGATGCTGTAGCGATGATGCTGTAGTGATGATGCTGTAGTGATGATGCTGTAGCGATGATGCTGTAGCGATGATGCTGTTGTGGGAAACAGAAGAAATACCATATCAGAAAAAAGGCCGTGCCCATCGTAAAGTTGTGCGAGAACACGGCAAAGCTGCCAGAGACTCTGATCTGAGTACCACCACGTCCGACCCGGAACTGATGTATTGCCGTCACCTTCTATTCATGAAAAAAAAAAAAACGGACGGAATTCTTGCTTGCACTCGGTCGCTATTAATAGCGAGACGAACGTTGTGAGGGGGAATGACTGCGAGAGGACATTGTAGCTCACACCTCGTCATCGCTGGTGGAGACTTGGGGTGGTTGTCCAAATCGCACTCGTATGAGAAGGATGATACGCTCCCAACAGCCACGCTAGGCTGTGAGCAAGGCACTGCAATTCACAGTGTGAAGAGATAGTACTACGATCTCTGAATTCTGTCTTCCCGGAAAGATGTAGGGGAAGGCGAGGTTGACAGGTGGGGTGAGGCGGTGCGTCAACGTTCCACAGCTCAGAAACGACTGCTCGTCGTCGTATACAATACATCTCACCGTATAATTTACGCATACAAATTCCGTGAGTCTACTAGTACACGATACCACGAGACACTCTCTGTAACTCTAACTCTGTGGCACTACGTAGTAAATGTAACCGTATATAATTGCCGGGTTGTTCGGTGAGACAAGCCATATCAATCAAATAGTCTCCGTGCGTACACATCACATATTAAAGCTTAAGTCGGCGTGGCCGACGACGACGGGGGGGGGGGGGGGGGTAGTTACGCGTGCTAGCACTAGGTGCGAGAAGCCTGCAATACTTTGGAAACCTCATCGCGGGCCTACAAAGCCTGGCAACCTGGTACAAGGATACTGGCGGGGGAAGGAAAATGATGTACGCATACGAGCACCAAATGTGAAAAGCCCGCAAAACATTGGACACCTCATCGCTACAAAACAAAAGCAAACTGCTGGCCAACTCGACAATCGCCTAACAAACCTTGGTCACTGGGGCAGAAAGTGTGTTTCGAACGCGAGCACCAGGTGCACAAAAAGAAAAGCTGGGAAAGCTCTGGAACGCTCAAACTGGACAGTTGCCTACAAGGATTGGCCACGGGGGGAGCAAGTGCGTTCTGCATGTGGCCACCAGAGGCGAAAAACAACGACTGGAGAACAATGGAATAATGTAAAGCCTGGCACAATACGACACTCGATTCTGGATTTAAAAACCTGGCAAACCGGCAAACTCGAGATTGGCCCTATAAAAGAACGGTTCAGCAATCGGCGAGACGGCGAAAGGCATCCGCCACATTGAAATTCATTTGGCGCGTGGATCGTCGCGAACGTAAACCACTACCACCGATCCGCCCTCTGAAACTTGCACCAGGCACATCGCACTCTCCAGGAGGGAGGTTCAACACGTAAACCAAGCAAGAAAAACTGTAACAACATCAAATAGAAAACTGCACTTGGCGGGAGCATGCGAGTGCCCGCCGGTAATATGTCGCAACATCAATATGCCAAGGGAAGCACAGCACCGGCACACTATGGGAAGAACCACGGCACGCACCGTAAACAAGTTTGACGAGATCTCGGGGAACAGAAATCTCTTGAGCCATCGACTTCAACCCTCGGGAGACATCTAACCTCGTGAGCCTTCGACCCCAACTATTAATAGAGGTGGGCACCGGATAGCATTTCCAAAGACGATATTCACAACAACTATAGGAGGAAGGTCCTACGCCTCCATAACGTTGAAAACCAAGGGTCAACTTGCGGTGTTTTCTCTTTTTTTCCCTTGTTGTGTACTCCTGTGTGCGTATTTGGTTATCTTCACTATCTTGTGAGCCCAACGTTCACGCTGCAACGTTTGTAAACCACGTTGTTCATCGCCGTAGGCTCGGTTTGGTGTAGACGGGTATCCTAAAAATAGGACAAAACATAAAAAAAACAATAAAAACAATTTATAACATATACAATCGACTGAAAAGGCAGACGTCTGTCTGGTGTCAGAAAACCGCGGTTTACTGGTGTATCCTGTAACCGGTTTCCACCTCTAATCCCGCCCCTCAGCCACCCCTGATCCCTGAAAATAGACGAATCAGATGGCAGGCATAGGCCGAGGATATTCCGAGGAAATTCGACCCTCCTCTCCCCATCTTCAATCCCCTCCGCCCAGCGCCCGACTGTTGCTGTTGTGGCTACACGACGCCTACACTCAACAACGCCCCCCCCTCCTCATCTTCCGATTGCTCCCGACGATCATGGCTCCACGTTGACCAGGTCGTCGGGGTCATCTGGCAAAAGCTGACGCACGGCGCCGCCCCCCCCGAAGGCTGAGTGGCACATGCCCGAAACCCATTCGCCGCACGAGTAGGACACGCTCTTGTACGATAGGTGGGGACTACCGCCTGCGTATGAGATAGGCGCGCGAGAAGCTATTCGCCTTCCCTGAAGAAGGGGTTCCGTCTTCGCTATTTCCGCCCCTGCCCCGGTGAGGGGCGAACGACGGTATAAAACCTGGGGAACCCAAAGCAAATAGTTTATAAACACGAGCGGGCCATGTCAGGACAAACGGACGCTGGAAAATAATGAAATGCTGTGAAAATCAGGGCGCAGAGCACAGAGCGCGGCGAACAATCTTGTTTGCAGGCCTCGGGGATGGTTGGAAAGGCTTCAACATCGGGGTGGGCTGAAACGGTATAATCCCTTGGGGGCTCCCTAGAGGAACACGGGACATAGATATTTCGACGGTTACAGCATACCAGGTATAGTTACAGCGTCGGCTACACGAAGCAGCCTAGGCTACCGGAGTAGGGTGTGTGCCTGACCTGCAATGCAATGTGCTGTGCGAAGCGCGTGCAGCAAGACGGTGATACTTGCACCGTTTCACGTTTTTCCCATAATATCACACTCACTGGTGTTTTGGGTCGCACAACATGGGTCCCAATGAGGTTTGACCTTAGGTCCCTTCCCCTTCCCTCTAAACTTCCCAGCCTTAAGAGATAACAGTGTTTGCCCGATCTGATCTCCCACCGCCAAAAGAGTGTCAAGGGTATGTTAAATAGGTATATACCCAGTGAGTACCCTGGTACATATCTGAGTATCAGCCTTGGTACCTGGGTACACCCCGTAGTATGTAGGGTACCTGGTACTAAACACACCCTCGAGTAAAACCGATCTCCGAAAATACCAGGTAGTCAGCAAACAAACAAACAATGCGCACCACCCGGAGACGCACCGAAGATGCTTGCACTGCCGTGTATAGAATATATGCTTAGAACGCCCATGACGTTTACTGCTGGAAAAGCGATGTGTTCCCATCTACTAATGTGTAAAATTAATCTGGCAGAGTGCCAAAGTGATCGATGATGATTCCAAGTCGTTTTTGTGCCGTCGTCCCCTGAATAGTCGGTGCAGAAACTCGAAAGAGGTTAAGCCGCTTCGTTTTGACCTTGCACGCACCTGTTGCACCTGCATCAATAAAATCATATCAGGTACTAGATACTGCCAGGTATATAATATGACGAGCTATATATAAGTATTACGATACAGTAAATCTGACCTTTAACTGGGGCCCGACGTACTGATACTCTCCGCAGTCCGATCGAATTTCGACTACAACGTCTACCTGTGGGAGTTTGATGGTTCACAGAAACGGAGCGTGGGGAGCGTGGGGAGGGCGGGAGGGGGGGGTGCTGTCTTAGGTCAGCTGATCCCATTAAACAGAGACATCGCCAACGCGAACAGCAAGGGGCTCAACGGGGAAACGCGGGGCGTTAAACCGTTCCTTCAAGCGCCGCAGAGAAAAAACCTGGGGAGGGGTGTATGGGAGAATCCAATAGCCTTGGTGCAGAACCTTAACCCTCTCAGCACCCACTCGGAAACCGCAAAAAAATAACCAACTGCGACCATGTCAAAAGAGCCCAGACTCTTTCGGCCCACCGCAGCAGACAGTACATGTGACCACGGACTTGATTATGAGAGTTAATGTGAGAACAACAACAACAACAACATCACTTTTTTCAAAGCTTTGGTGTGGTAAACGGGGCTTTCAAAGTTCACTCAAAGAGCATGCCTCTAAAACCAAGTAGTACCACGTAAATATGCGTTCTAGTGCTAAGTTTTTTTTTTTTTTTTTTTTATATCCTCCGGCGGATGGGGAAGAGGGTTAGACAACGCATATTTCGTGACGCATCACCTCGGGAAAAAGCGTTTACTACACTTTCGTCATCGAAGTGCTTGCAATGGCCGACCCGCCGACGCCCAAGACTCACCTGCACCTGTCGAATGTTGCCAACGCTGTACATCTCGGGCCAAATCTCTTGCATGCTCGGGTAGACTACGGTCGCGTAGGCTCGCCCGTTTGCGCCGATCTGGTCCAAACGAGACAGAACCAGGTGAACCATGAGGGAGCGAGCCATGAAAAACGGAGGCAAGCATATATGGCCGAAGGTTAGAATTTGGTGTGCTGCGCTTATATGTACTATTAATATTAATAATCACAACTCGAAAAACGTTCCACCATCGGTGAAACAGCAGTACAGCATCAAAATGCACACCGGTACACCTATATAGATTATACCACTATAAATAGCCCCTTTGGGACACAGATACTTCGGAGAAACAAATGACATAGGTGGTGGTCTACGGTGTGAAAGCGACGTACAAGTAGCTTCATGCAGCGCGTCTATTGTACAAGGGTTTATCTTCAAATTCGGGCAAATTCGGGTACTCCATCTATGATCCCCTGACTCAAAAGGCCGGGCTGTTTCGTGTGTAATCGTGAGTTGTTTAGACACTTTTCTTCTTCACTTTTACCCTCCAGCCCAACTCGCAACTCGTACGAGGTTTCACCCTCAGCGACCTTCTGGAAAAGCCGTGGTCACAGGGGTCTTCCCTTCTCCCCCCCGGTACATGCCTTCATTTTTATCGCCCACAGGGTTCAGGATTCCCACTTTGCAGTTTTTCATGCTCGTCCATTTTCATTGAATTTTGCTAACTCACGCTCTCTTCGCGCTTTCCGCTCGTCAATGTTTAAGCATTAACAAGTACTTTCGGGCACGAATATGCACTCGGTGAGACTTGAACCCCCGACCTTTGACTGTAGTGGGGACGAGAATCACCTACTACTCCATCGGGGACGTCGATCTATATCCCCCTGAAGTTTCAAAGGAGTTATATGATAGAAGTGGTTAGAAAATATTTCCCGCTGAAGCCTCAAAGGAGTTACATAGTAGACGGTGCGTAACGCGTCTCCGAATCGGGCCATTACACCCGAAAACCCGCGCTACCGTTGCCGCACTACCTGCTTCTCATGGGGGGGGGGGCATCGGCGTAAACAAACGCGCGTGCGTGTGTGCAGTGCGTGCATACGCGAGAGCACACCGTGATGGATTGGAAACAATGTATAATACGCGCACAAAAGAACACAATGGACCGCCTACAGAGTACCAGTAGTATGTAAATATTCCCTTAGTATAAAACACAGTGCCGGTACGATAGACTGATCAAGTCGTGTTTGAGACTCGCCTTGATGGGGCCTGTGACCTTGCCAACTTTGTGAACAGAGTCAACTCCGAAGTGAGCGGTGACACGAAGGCTTTGAAAATCGTGGCCCGTGTGTTCAAGACCTGTGAAGACCATGTGACACTGGCCGTCGGGGAAGGGTAGTGTTGACGATCGCGGGCTGGCAGTGTTCGACCTTGGTAGAGGGCGACCTTGGAAGTCACACTCCTGCCGTTCAAGAGGGTGGTCGGGGAAAACACGACGGACAGTGGGGGGGGGGGGGTGAGGAAGATTGACGCGGGCGTAACACGAGAGTTAACTTGGGGCCTACGCCATCCGATCAGCAACAAAAGGCTCTTACCTTCGGCCAGCGTGAAGTAAATAATAAATATATACGGTAAGGCCGGCGGCTGGACTATGATATAAACATCAACATTCCAGTTGCACACCGCACTCCGCACACAGCACACACGTCTCGAGCTAACGTACCTTCTTCAATAACTAATAGGTCCGCGTCTACGTAGACATCTACTACAGGAAGAAAACAACAACAGTCAAAGTCACAGCTCAGCTCTGGCATCAAACGAATCTAGCATACGCACTGCACAGACAACTTGAACGACTGTCTGTACTGTATGTACCGCACACGCCCCTGCCCACACAAACAGGCTGTGCAACTATCAACAACGTGCACGCATGCAACCGCATCTCGTTGGATGAATCGAGAGTTCACCTTCCTTGACGGCTCGATGACGACCTTGTCCAAGGGTAGCATGCCCTCGCCGGCCACCATCTGGTTAAGATATACCCCCTGCTCTGCCCTGCTTCCCGCGCCGGTGTCAGCACCGCCGCCTATGGACGGGCCCGAGACGATCGATTCCGCCCCCACTGCAGCCTTCCCCTCCGCCTCAGTCGAACGCAGCAAGTTGTCCACGTCGGACAACTCCATGACCATGTTCCCGGTGTTAAACTCCCCACCCATGGTCTCTCGACTGTAAGTGGCGTCGAAAGACCACCCCCTGAGGGGAGACTGGACCGGCTGCGGCGGAGGTATGGGGCCGTACAACAGCGACTGGTGGCCGTTACCCCCCGACATGCCTCCGCTGTTCGGCGACGCGAGCAAGGAGTCCAACTCGGTCTTAACCGACGTGTGGCCGCTAGTCGACAGGTCAACAGACCCCATGTCGAGCGAGTGCAAGGATCCTTGCGGGGTAATAATGCGCCCCACGACATCATCCCGCTGGGGTCTCAAGCTCGCCTGCGTCTGCTGCTGCTGCTGCTGAGCGGTATGCAGCGACACCGCTGGGAGAAGGTTAGGCGACATCAGACCTGGCACTGTCCTCGGGCCTGAAGGGACTACAGCGCACGAAATCGACGGCCGCTTCGGCATGGAAGAGGTCGACGATGTCTTGAACAGGCCAATAGACGTGGGCGGGGTGAGCTCAGACGGGAGGGGCACCGACCCCCCGCTTCCTTGAACCGGGATGCGCCGGACAGCTCCAGGGTCGTCCTTATACCAATTCCGCGGAAACTCGCCCTGACCATTCAAGGTGGACTCAGCAGTTATGCGGTGGCCACCACGGAAGCTCTCCGCCCCTTTCTCCCCGTCGAACACTTGCTGAAGGATGTTCGAACTCCGGTGGCCGTTGATCTTACTCGGTCCGCCTTCGTCCGCGTCTGAACAAATGGAACGTCGACGGCAGCAAGGGCGGCAACGTGAGCGGCAGTTTGACCACTGCAGATACAACAAGTGGTTTACCCGCAGTATGGCTGGAACGATTCGAAGCTAGCGTCCCCGTTGGTCTAGTGAGACACCTCATAACTCGCTGTCGTTGACCATGTCGTTGACAAAGTGAAGGTAGCACCACTGTTTCGGTAACCGAGTTAAATCGACAAAGACACCTCTCATACGTAAATGTCGTTAGGTTAAAACTTTCAAGAGATGACAATAAGTACGCATTACATGAAACAAAAATGCCGTCTTCCGTTAAACAGTACCAGCTAGTTGCTTGCATGCCTTCTGTGAATATCCACCAACCAAACTTCTTTAACATTCACATAAAACAAGTAGTAATTTGAGTGTATAGACCATACATAAGCAGGGTACGAGTGCTAGGCTTGTGCAAGTACGGTAGTTGCAGGCGAAGACAATAAACACGCATTACTATAGACCATACATATGCAGGGTACGAGTGCTAGGCTTGGGCAAGTACGGTAGTTGCAGACGAAGACAATAAACACGCATTACAGGCCGTCTCCCTTCAAACAGTTGCTTGCATACCTCATGTGAATATCCACCAACCAAACCTCTAACATTCACATAAAACAGTTGCTTACATGCCTCCTGTGAATACCCACCAACCAAACCTGTAATATTCACATGAAACACTACGTGAATAGTAACATCCACATAAAACACCAGGTTGCCCCCGTAAAAACCATTTCGTATAGGTACCACACATAA
The DNA here is from genome assembly GCA_036873875.1 of Laminaria ephemera. Classification (NCBI taxonomy): domain Eukaryota; class Phaeophyceae; order Laminariales; family Laminariaceae; genus Laminaria; species Laminaria ephemera. The sequence continues at coordinate 343 of JAYJMJ010260416.1, read as the reverse complement.
AATCATCCTAGTGCAAACCCTGGTAATCCGGTCAGAAAAACAGTCAGAAATACCTCATGGGAATAGCCACCGCCCAAACCTCTAACATACCCTGGTAACCCAGTCAGAAAAACAGTCAGAAATACCTCATGGGAACACCCACCAACCAGACCTCTAACATTCACATAAAACACCAGGTTGCCCCCGTAAAAAACAGTTCGTATAGTTACCATGCATAAAATCATCCTCGTGTAAACCCTGGTGATCCGGTCAGAAAAACAGTCAGAAATGAACACCATTGACTACTACACATAACTTCCCGAACCATACGAGCAGCAAACGCGATCTAAACACTACCTACAAC
>JAYJMJ010260397.1:0-14822 GCA_036873875.1 Laminaria ephemera | reverse complement strand
GGAATATATTTATAGTATATACGGACCTATTAACGGCAAACGGTGAGGCGAGCGTAACGTATTACATAGCGGGGGGGGGGAGGGTGGGGCGGGAGGGACGGTCGGCCGTGATTTCATTCCAAACTGAAACGGTCAGATAAATTACCGACGGTAAGTCAAGGTCCCACGCCTCCCTTCAGGACACCAGTTTCTTTTTTTTTGATGAATTATGATTCATGTGCAGTTGTGCATGTTTGCGGCTAGCGTCGGATGTAGAATAATAGTGTTTGGTGAGTGCTGTCGCGCGAAGCGATGTCTCAAGTCAACTACAGCGGTAAATTCCATGTTCCAGGCTTTGTTAATGACGGTTGGTGTTCCTGATGAAGTTGCGTTGATTTTTTTCTCGTCCGTAGGTGACTTGTAGAAGACTCAGGCATCACTTTCGGGGGTATTCGGTTTGATGCTTCTTCTTAAGCTCCGGAATTTTTCGTCCAACAAGCAATCCTAATGTGGTGAATGTGGGCTGCTGATTAGAGGACAGGAAAACTTCATACAGCTGGTATAGTGTTGGGGTACCCGGATTGCAATTCTGTTCGTGCCATACAACAGCACTGCTGTTTCAGATAGGGGCGTACTTCCAGTAGCATAATATCTAGTCTACAGATTGGAGGTAGAATTTGCACAACATTGTGTCTACATATTGAGGTATCGCGGAGTCGTGGCAGTGAATCACCGTGCATCTGGTACATTGACGTCATGATTTCACAATGTCTTCCGTTGATGGTCTTGGTCTGTTCGCAAGCTAACGTATCATCATCTCAGTGGAGGAATGGAGAGGACTGCGTAAACCTACTGTACACTGTGTACACATACAAAATTCTGATGTTAATCGTACGACTCAGAAACGTCGTTCTCGCACCCTGTCTCTCTCGTGGGGTTTCTGTTGCTTCACACGTCACTGAACTAGATGATCCGCCTCAGATATTTCTTCGTTACACCGTATCTCGTTCTCTCCTTTATGGTGTTTCTGTTGTTGTATCTGTACGTTTCCTCCACATCACAGTGGGAGAACGGAGAGGACCATTGCGATGACAACTGGGTTGAAGGAAACACTATCTCTACTTGCGGAAATGAGTGCGTCGAAGTGAAAGAAGGCTCTTCTGGGAACTTGATCGAGAACAACGTTTGCTCCAACCAGCTGGACTCGAAGTCCGGATGCTACTGCGCCAGGGGGGACGGGAACACCATCAGGTAAAAATGTAAAGAAACCGTATTTCCCCCCGGTAACGTAAGAGAACAACGGTAATGCCTTTAAGTACGAATGATATGGGAAGGTCCTCCCCCCCCCCGTGTTTGCATTGAGTGTGGCCCAATCCCGATAGACCAGTCTCTTCCATTCTCGTTTCGTTCACAACCACGAGACAATCAGTACGAGGCTCGCCAACGACAGTAGGCAGTGCAGCTACAAAAATGCACCAATTATGCTCGCATTACGGACATAATTATTATCTGGGTACTCTCGATTAGAGATGTGCGGATGCTACTGCGCCAGTGGGAACACCAACGCACCCAGGTGACGCGTGCTATCATACCATATGAGAAATGGGAGTTAGAGTCCGAGAGTAGGTTTCCTTGTTGGGTTTTCGTTTTTGTCCTTTTTTTCTCTGGGAATGCTTAAGAGTAATCGACGTCGAAGCCCATACTGCACATTGTCGGATGGCGAAATATGTAAACGACGCGTGCTACGACAGAGGTAGCATTTTTATGCATTTTTTGGTTCTGAATGACGGGGCTCCTTAACCCAAAATCGTCGGAACGTCGTTCTTGTTTTTATCAATCAGAAGTGTTTTGTAAACGTAGTCCATAGGTTTGTTCGTCGGGTTGCACTTTCATTCTTGTCGAAATTAGTTCGCGGGTGAAGTTCAGAGTTCTTCAAGTGTGGAGCATCAGAAAAAAACTGGTGCACCTCTATCGTAGCATGTGTCCTTTGGGATAGCATCTTACGTTTCTGAGGTTTCTGGCTTTTAGGAGCTGTACACTTCACCCACCAATCGACTTAGGGAACAACTGTACCTATATCCGACACGAAAACCATCGGCTAGGTGTCTAACTAACGACGTGTTGTGTTCCACATAGGAGCGAAATTAATTTTGAGTACTAAACTCTTAGGCGTTTTGTATCCGTCCGGTGTCTAGACATTTGGCGATCCTGCAGGTGGGTTATTGATTTTGTCTTTCCCGTCCCCCCCACCCCTCCATACAAACACGTCGTTACAGATACAGAAAGGCATTCAATATTAAAGTCTCGAACAGTATACCAGGTATGTTTCGCTTATACATTGGTCCCAAATTGGGTAATCTGTTTAGACCTTTACCTCTCCCGTCTACCTCACGCACTCGTTCAAACGCCTCCATACAGAAATAACGAGGCATCCAACTGCGAAGGGGCAGGCGTGCGATTGGGCGGGAAGACGATCGACGGTCACCACTTCGGGCAGGACAATGATGTGGGACATTTGACACTCAACTTTGACTCAGCCATAGAGTGTTGATATATTTGGCAACATCGGTCGTCGTAAAATATGATACAGTGCATACCTGGCATCTAGGTAGAGTTTGATACAACTTGGCAACACGATTTTAGAGCGCCCAGGATACGAGCATTCGGGACTTGAGATAGGTCTAATCGGCAAGTTCCGCCTACACTGAAACTACATATTTCAACTGCAGATAAGAGTAAGGCGCAGTTAAGAGCGCGTGTATCGCCTAGTCACGGGGTGCTCCTACACGGGGGCGCCCACTGTACAGTTCCTTAATGTATCGAAGACAATATATTTTCATGTTGATAATTCCTGTCAGGGGTAGTACGTCATGCATTCTTTGGCGTTTCTTTGGCGTGTTGCGACTGAAGGATGCGAAAAGGAGGATATATGTCAGGGTGCTTCACTTTCACCCCTAGACAAACGCTGTCAGGCCAACTGCTTTGACAGACAAGCTTAAAAACGAAAGAAAAACGGGGACATGAAACAAAAACCCTCTTTGCGGAAAACGCCGTACCAGAGATTTGGAGAACAAATCTTAAAAAGGGGTTTCCAAATAACTAAATCGACGCATGTCATCCAGGGGTATAGGGAACAACCCGTCTACACGGATGGGAAATGGAAACGCATTAACAGACGACATTGACACTCTTGTCACCTGACCCTTGCCGGTCTGCTGACATCTTTGATTAGGAGGGAAGACGATCGATGGCTACAAAATCTGCCCGTACAATGCAACAAAAAACAATGGTGTATACCTGTTCGTAGGTTGCACTCGGGTATGTTTCCTGAGTACTCGCAAGTAGAGTACATACCCTACAAAACACACATCGAGTTTGATACCATTCAGATATATATAACTGAACGAAAGCAACTGGTGTTTGGTTTGGTACCGTTAGGTGTACGGAAACAAGTTCACCGATACGGAAGAAGGGTCGATCAGCATCCGGGTGATGCCTCAGGGTACCATCTGCGGGAACACGTGCAAGGACGGCCGGTGCAGCATCACTGGGTAAGACGTGTGCTACGATAAAGGTAGAAGTTTTCGGCTACTTTGTTTCTGAATGACGGGGGCTCCTTAACCAAACATCGTTGGGATGTTTTTCATGTGTGTTGCAATATAATGTTTTTGTATACCTAGGCCATAGGTTTGTTCGTCGGGTTGCACTACCATTCTTCTCAGAATCAGTTGTTTGGGTGAGGTTTAGAGCTCCTCAAGTGAGGAGCCCGAGAAACTAAATGAATGGCGCACCTCTATCGTAGCATGTGTCGTAAGCGTCGATGGTAATAATACATACCTGTGGCTCGGCGTGAGACGCGTGCTACGATAGAGGTAGCTCTTTTCTGGCTTTTATGTTTCTGAATGACAGGGATCCTTAACCCAAAATTGTCGGAATGTCCTTGTTTTTCAATCTGAAAATTTTGTATAAGTGAGGAGCCTCAGAAAATACTTGGTGCACCTCTATCGTAGCATGTGTCGTGACAGCTAATAGTGAGGAGCCTCAGAAAATACTTGGTGCACCTCTATCGTAGCATGTGTCGTGACAGCTAATAGTGTTTCGCCAACGAGGACGAGGGCAACGATAGGGGTAGCACTTTTTTTTGTCTCAAGTGTTGTCTCAATGACGTGCGTCCTTAACCCAAAATCGAGGGAAAAGTCGTTCTTGTTTGGCCATATGAATTGTTTGTATATCTAAGAGATGGGATGGTTCGTCGGGTCGCGCTTTGACTTTCGTCAACATCAGTTTTTGGTTTTGGTCAACATCAGTTTTTGGTTTGGGGTGTAGAGCTCCTCACCTCAGGAGCCTTAGAAAAATAGAAGTAGACCGTTACCACCGTAGCACCTTTCCGAACCAGTTGGCGTTTGCAAGGGGCTACTGTATATTTGGCCAGCCTGGAGTTTGAAAGAACATACCCGTCGCTTTTGATACGTGTTGCCTACAGTTGGGGCCCTGCCAACAGTCCAATTTGTTCGGTCCATGCTTTCCTGTACAGTGTGTTGAAAGCCGTGCAAGGACGGTCCGTGAACCATTCACTGGGTAGAAGTAGCACCATGGTATATCGTCTTTTTGCGACGTTTTGTGTCTTTCATTACAGGAGTATAAACCTATTAGATTCGTTTCAATAACAGGAGCATAAGTCTATTCTGTGTGGTTTCAACCCTGCTAATCCTATGCCAGGTATTATTCAATCCCCTCGTAAATCGAAATTTATTAGGTTGTTGTAAATGAATGATGCGTACTACGATATGTAGAGGCAGCACTTTTTGGCTTTAAGCCGTTTTGTGAATGACGTGAATGACGGGGCTCCTTAACCCAAAATCATCGGAATTTATTTCTCTTTTTGCAATATGATTGTTTTGTATACCTAGGCCATAGGTTTGTTCATCGGGTTGCACTTGCATTCTTCTCAAGATCAGTTCTCGCGTGAGGTTTAGAGTTCCTCAAGTCAGGAGCCTGAGAAACGAAATGGTGCACATCTATCGCAGCATGTTTCAAATGCTGTTACATTGTCCAGAGGGAAACACTTGCTGGCTGCTATGAATGATAGGTGTTACATATAGTAGGGGTAATGCCTCAAGTTACTGTCTACGGGAACACTTGCCAGAACGTCCCGTGAACCGTCACTGGGTAAGTAATCTATGCTCAAAGATAGCAATTGGTTTGGGTTTTTGCGACATGCATATTTGGTTGGGTACCGAAACATAGAATAATATGACGAAACCGACGATCTTAATAACCCAAGGCCAACCCAACCCAAGCAAAGATTTGCTAAGCATGGCCAAAATTGCGCTTCTAACCAAATTTTGCTTCGGTTCGTTTGTCGTTGGGTTCGGACGTTTGTCGGTTTTTGGATATGTTCATCAAGCAAACACCATATTATCTACTTCGTGGGGGGTAGTGTGCGTCCTCCGGTGCCTTGCATATAGTTAGTTGTGGGTGTCGTCGTCATGGGTTTGAAATCGCGAATAGTCACGGAATCCATTACAAGACACTTGATAATACTCTCAAACAAGCACGATATACACCAAGATGATATACACATATTTCGGTGACATATTTTGTTGCGTTATCAGTAGGGGTGTGAGTTGGCTGGCTGTCAGTCGCCGATTAGTTGTTGTCTGGGAAGGTATTGCAGTTATTTGGAGCGGTGCCATCTCCGAATACTGAGGATCGTGTTATAATATATTACCAAGTTGGTTTGGCTATTCATTCCTGATTGTGTCGTGAATATTGGAGCCAATTACAGTTGTTTTGTACTTCGGCCGGGACTGCGCGGATTGCCTTCCGCGCCCCCCCTCGGCCGAGGAAAGACGGAGCGGCGTACTCATTTGTTGTTTGCCTCAGTCATTTGATCCTCCACCACGAATCCCTCTCGAGACGGCGCACTATTCCTACTAGAGGCAACCCCAACGTTTGGGCGCTCTTTAGATTGTATTCATATTTGCGGTGTAGTGCCTTTTAAGGGTCGCGTAGTTGTGTCTACCAATTGAGTTAGATGGCTTCACCCCTCGGCTAGAAGCTAGTCCTTGAGTGTACCAAACAAATCAATGATCAAGGCTACACACAGTAGGGGGTCACTTTTGGGGCCTGTTTTTGCAGCGACTCAGAGCCACTGGCGCGAGTATGTCTATCTGCTGTGAGGTTTTCGGTTTCGCGATATGCAACGGCCCTCAAATTGTTTGTTGCGCTTTGCCAGAAATCTAATTCAGTCCTTTATTGAGTAAGATAATGAGACGAACGCGCGAGTGGCCTAACATCGGTAGGAAAATGGGGTACCCCCCCCTACAGTAGCCTTGGCCGATTGTACTTCGCTTTTTTCGCCACCCCACTTATTATAGCTAGCAACGAAATCCAACCGAGCCCTAGCCGTGAAATACAACTAATGTCTAGCCGTCAAATCCGACGAACTTCCTGCCGAAATGATTGATGACCCTAATGATCAGGCACGAAGATATCGGTGACATTGAAGAGACGTGGGATGCAAGCTGCGACGACGATCTCTTTGTCATGACTGCCTTGGCCAACAGCGATGCTGGTTCTGACGATGGGGATGATGACAGTTCGGACGATGAGGGCACTGATGACAGTGGTGACGACGATGATGGTGATGACTATCAGTAATCATGATGATGATGATGGTGGTGGTGGGTGGTGACTGTTGACAGTGAAGTTTATGGTGATGATTGTTGTCACTGATGATGACGACCGTTGTCAATATTGATGGTGATATTGATTTGAGGTAATGATAGGAGTGATGATGATGACGACGATGGTGGTGATGGTAGTGATGTTTCTTATCGCTGATAATGACTGCTATCGATGATGATGATGATGATAATGATGGTGTTAATGATTTGCAATGGCGTTGGGGGTCGTAAGGACGAAGACGATGGTGGTGATGATGATGGTATTGGTAGTGGTGATGGTGATGATGACGAATGTCAATCGTGACCATCACGGTGATGATTATGATGGGGATGGCTCGACGAGCATTACCATTATGATGACGGTGACGACCGTCAAAGATTTTGATGGTGATACTGCCGATGGGAACGATGGCGCCGATGGTTGTGATGTTTGTCAATTACGACGGCGGTGCATATGAATGATGGCGGTACGATGATAGGAGTAGTTATTATGACTAGGTAATGAGGATTAATAGGGCATTATTGAGAGGTGGCGACGGTGATGTCATTATATTAGGGGCAGAAACTGCGATGACGAAGACAACGAATTGCCGGTTCCGTTTGGATACGCTGTACTCCCGTCATATCCTTGTCCTCGGTTTGTCGACGCATGGCTGTGTGATAATACTTCCGTACAACGTTCTAGCTTGTGTACGAGTAATGTTTAGGGTTAGGCCAACACACTGCTGTGATGGTGGGTTCGAACACTTGTTTTCGTAATATTGTTTTGCGGCTAATGTTCGAGTAATCCTTGGTGTCGGTTGTGGCAAAACACAATGCCGTGAGGGTGGTTTCGTCGAGATTGCCTCGCGTAGTTTTCCGTCTAATGTATGAGTATTCTACGCTATAGTTAGCCAAGCACGCTGTTGTGATGATGTTTTCATAGACATTTTTTTGTATTATCTTCCGGCTAATGTACGAGTACTCTACGTTTTAGGTAGCCGAGAACACTGTTGTGATGATGTTTTCGTCGAGACGTTTTCGTGTTCTTGTTTTCCGGCTATCGTGCCAGTTCTCTCAGCTATAGTTGGCAAAACACACAGTTGTCGTGTCGAAACATAGTTTCGAGCTGATGTACGAGTACTCTTACTTGCTGATAGCCGACGGACTGGTGTGATGTTTTCGAGCATGTGTTTTCGATAAAACACTTCGACTACACCCGAGAGTAGGCGGATCGCACAGCCTAACGATGGCTTGTAGTGGTGTAGTGGTTATAGGGAGTACATTGGCGTTAAGCCTTTATTGTTTACCCAAGGTGTGGCGTGTTGATACTGTCGGGTAGAGGTCGAACGCACACCAGGCTACTGGATGGTTGGTAGTAGCCGTTCGTTTTCTATGTACGGGTAGGTTTTTCATTCATTATTTTACTGTTGGGACACAGCGGTATAATTAGGGAAATCTCGCAAAGTTCAACATATGCTTGGGCTACGCAGAAGTAAATCCTAATGCTGTTGGCATTTTTAAGCATGTTGGGCCTGCTTCACGTTTCTGCGTTTGCGTACAACACTGCTGTGCCACACGTGTCGATGTCAGTGAAATGAGGCGAAGGCAGGACGCACTCGATCCCAGATGGATCGCCTTGTGCGCACATTATTTCCAAAGACGATGCGGAATTGCTAGGGTGTGCCAGTCATGGCGTCTTTGCTTGGTGTATGATAATGACACGCATTGCATTATTCGTGGCTTAGACACATGCGCGTCGCGATTGCCGGCTTAGGGCATCACATTGATTTTTTTCCTCTTGAGCGATGTAGTCGCTGAAAATGTTGGTTTATTGGTGTTTTTGTTTCATTTGGCGTTGATACGCATTAGGTTAGGGAAGAGGTATGGGAAGGGCAGGGAGAGGAGAGAGTCAAAGGTTTCGTGCACATGTATTACCCGGTAGTGCCGTGCTGTGGGCAATCGGTCCACGATTTTGGACATTCGTAATTGACTTAGTTAGGGTAACCACAGGCACGTGGTGCCCCGTTACGTTTATGTTTAACTGCGGAGTGATTCTGACGTTGGTGCTTTAGTTTAGCAGACACTTTGCATTTTCATCGGTGCCAAAACCGACTTAGAACTGCACTTACATTTTGGGCGACGAACTAATTGGACTTTGTGTTGGATCGTTTTTGCGGTGTTACAGTTGTTATTGTTTAGAGTGAACGAAACTGACAATTGAGGGTCGATACAGACCTGGGGTGTGGGGATCAGGGCAAACGATGTGCTCCAGCGCAGGGATTTGTTTGGAATGGCTCGGCGCGTCTGGGTGGAGGGGTGCTGACGGTATGGGGTGTTTCACCTTTAGCTGAGAGAACTCTTGTACAATTACACGTTTTGTAGTTTATAAGTTCATTTGTATGTGCTATTTCCTGCGCACGGGTATATCCCCTGCGAAGACACGTGGAATATATAACATGGATATAAAAGTGAAAAAATTTACCTGGTATGAATTAGGCGTGCCGAAACGTTCATGGTTCTATCTTCTTCGGGTCTCACTACTGTGCGTGCGACTACTACTGTACTTGAGTTGTGGCGATTCATGGCATTTGTCGATGCGTTGTCAATTCTACATATCAGCGATAGCAGGTCGATGTCTTGTCTTCCAGCGCACGGGTGAGAACGAAGCTCGAGCAAGCCACACTTGCGCATGTGGAAGCTCTGTAGCATGTTAGGTGGACCTTGAGATAAAGGGCGAGACGTACCCGTTTTTTTCCATCCCCTATTTAAAAAATTTGTTGAATATTTCCTGAGGTTAGAGAACTTGAAGGTTCATGCGGCCAGAAACCGAGACCAATGAGAGGAATTTTTATTTCGAATAATATTTCGATATTGCTGATTCTCAGTTGCAAAACTGCAGTGGAAGCCAGCAGGTAGTTCCTGTCGCGGGCACTCGTTCTTCGTCGTACTTAACCGCTAACGTGACTACTTATTGCCCAAAACTTGTCAATGCTTCTGAATCACCAGACATAGAGACGAACCCTATAAATTTTTCGACGACTTCGGTGCTTTCTTCCAGACGTACATACACACCCTTGCTTAGCTTTTCTACCCCAGCATAAAATTCTCCACAGGCCTGGGGCATGCGTAATTTTCTCTAATCTTCACTGGACACTAGGGAGAGTGCAGATAGCTGCCGACGGAAGATGGGGTTTATCATATGCGTAGAGGCGTACGGGTTCAGCGACCCGAGTTGGAGAGTGTGATATGCAAAACGAGACTAAGAAGCGTTCTACCTGTCAACACCATAAACTCAGAGGAAACAGCTGGCGTCTTGCCTAAATTGTTGGCTCTTCCGGCGGGTCTGGCTGCAGAGGTGTACGAAATCGGCAATCCAGATTGGTGAGGGAGGTATCCAGAAGTAGACTGGGAGGATTTGTACATTGTAACGGCTAAAACGGATAAGAAAGAGCCGCCGGCTTCGGCTTATACCGTTTGATTAGGCGGTATACCTGGCTGTAACCGATGGTGGAGTTCCGCTGACATGGGCCGCATCATTCTAAGCCCTGGCAGATCCCGTCAGAATCGGGGGTTGTTGCGTTGGCCAAGCGTGGGAGCAGAATCAGTACCATGGGCGGTGCCCTTGCAGTCACAACATGTCGAGCGCAGCGTAGTGGAGGATAACTCTGTGAGCGTGGGGTGGAGGTTTCATTTCGCAGATCGTTTCATGTGCCTGGTCGTAAGGCCTACCCAAGGGAACAGATTACGCTGCCGAGTAAAGCATCTTCGATACCTGGTGTTTACTCAACCCCCTCCATGAAAAACTGAAATGGGGTAAATAAAATAACATGAGTCTATAAAGATTTAAAGAACCAAGAGCGAAAAGGCCAAACCCTCTTCCGCTCCCATACTCGCATCGATGCCCGTGTGACTGAGGCTTTGTTGCTGCTACGGCGCTGGTAAGCCGGAATATCGGAATAAATTGCTCCGCTTACAATGGAGATATCGGTTTCTGAGAGTCTACCGGTACTAAAAGTCCAGCGATCGAATCCCCACGGTGAAGGGTAAGTGAAATCGGGCCAGCTCGATCCGCTGCCGCGAGAATGACCCTGCAATGAACCCCCAATACACTGCCATGGCAAAGCCAGAGCACCTGGTATGCCACGCGTCATGGCTACAACATGAAGATGTCATGGCACGTGCCACGGCTTACCCAATAGCCCGCCACAAGGACGTACTGCCGTCCGCTTAGGGAGTCCCATTGCACGGCCATTGCACAGCCATGGGCTTCATCGTAGTCAGATGATGTTGGCTACGATAGCCGATAGAGAGAACTCGGGACAAGGTGTACCACAGAAGACGTGGCAGTCAACTGGTCAAATAACGAGAAATCATGCGTCATGGAACACTTCCCACCGCAGTTTGGAATCGAAAACAGCTGCTTGAAACCGTGATGTGGATTGTCGCCTCATACAAAGCGGGCACATTGTACTGGGGGATCAATTAAGCAGCCGAACGGTTCAAGGCCAGGTGGCACATTGTACTTGGGGATCAATGAAGCAGCCGAACGGTTCACGGCCAGGTGGCACCACCAAGAGATTATGAAGTTCTAAAGCGCCGCGTGTCCCGGATGTGTCGTTTTCAATAGCAATCGGGGGGGGGGGGCGGTGCGGGGGTGGAGGGAAACCGCGGTAGAAGAAATAAGGTAACAGGCATCAGACAAGGTTACAAGGCCCCAGGCCGGCTACAAGGTAGACAACGTCTACGCAACTGCAAAGATCTGCGACTGCCTTGAAAACGATTTGAGTTTTCGTCTTGGTGGACACCCTATTGCCTATCCGTGTCATTTCTTTTTTTGTCCGTTTGTTTTTGTGTTTTTCCTGTCTTATCCCCGTCGGTGTAGAACGTTGTGTTCGGGTTTTTCATCGCGCGATATGTCGTTCCCCATGGCGAGCCATGGCGTGCCATTGGGCTTCACGGTATTTCATAATACCCCCATGGCACAGACAGGGACTTTTCACGCAATATCGATGTTGTGTCAGGGCACCACCAGGCATTACCATCGGAGCCATGACACCTCATGGGCGTTTCTGACAGTCCATGGTAGCTCATGTGGTTACACGATACGTCAGGTGATTCCAGGGCAAAGATATGGAAACATGGAGTTTCAGGACAAAGCCATGGCAACATGGGAATCAAGGGCAATGCCATGGCGATGCCATAGCAAAACCATCGGGTTTGCTGGGACTGATTTCGATGCATGCCATAAGAATTGTCACGGCATTGCAATGAACATGTCCATCAGTGGCACGAGAGGTCCCATGGGCCTGCTATGTGCTACGGTGATGCTATCATGACTGTTAACGGACGGTGCCTCGGCAGGCGCGTGGCGATCAGTTCATTTGCAATGCATGGGAGTGTAGAAACGACCGATGGCAGTACAGCGACCTTTTTGTTTACCCTACCCTTTGTGGAATGTCTGCAGTTAATGTGCCATTTTGTGTGCCTTGGAGAGGGTAGGATTGCCCTGCGATCGCCATGATACTGCTTTGTGGGCCTTCCTGACACTGTCATGGCATCACCGCAGCTTGCGGCGGATCCACCGCAGCAGGCGGGGGCCATCGCAACACCATGGAGGCTCATGTTAGCATCATGACGGTCATGCCATGGCAATGCCAACAAATACTCAACTAATGTGTACATTTGCTCTCTGGCGGAGCAGGCGGGGGTGCGTGGGGGGGAGGGGGCGTGTGTGTGTGTGTGTGTGTGTGTGTGTGTGTGTGTGTGTGGAGGCGGTGGGGGGGGGCAACTGCTCACGCTGCGTTACTATATTTGCTGGTGTATTCGATGATACTAAACCAAAAGGATTGCCGCTTTTTATCCCTTTCTTTATTCCTCTATTCATTTCTGTTCCTTTTGGTACTGTACATGCCTGGGGTGTGTGGAGGCGATGATGATGTGGGCACCGCTGTCGTAAGATACCGTAAGTAGGTGACAGACCATGCGGCGAGATTCGTATTCCTAAAAGTACGTAGAGTCTGCCCCCGACAACGGTTTCGTGGTGATATCTGCATCGTTGCTGTCTATCTGTTTGGCTTCGTTTTTCGCTTTGTCTTGCCTTGGTATTTTGGTTGTTTAACAAAACGTTGATTTCCTGCGGGATTCTTCCCCAAACCCCGTGCATGCCGTCAATTTATAAGTTTGTGCGTGTGTGTGTTCTTCACATTAAACTGGTATTTCCACCCATCTCCTCGTACATCCAGCACCATCATCAACTTAGGTCCGTGACCGATGACTCCAAGAGAGACGAGCTCTGTGGTCACAAACTAGAAGACAGAAATGAACGTTGAAAATACAGCAAGGTGATTTGGCCATGCCATGCCAACCCCAATGAATAGGAGGACGGGACATTTTAAAGGAGGAAAGAAAATAATGAAATAGAAAAAAATAAAATAAAAATGGAGAGAAAGACGGAAAAAGAAACGCAGAGAGGAGGAAAGAGGTGCCCAGGAATAACAAACTTGAGTGAAACTAGATGGCATGACAAAATTGGGAACAAAGCAACAACAGACACCCATCAACTATCAACAAAGCAGATTACACCAACGAACCAACATCGGGGGCAGCAACCAAACTCGGTTCCGAATGTATCTAGTGTAGGAGTAGGAGCGTTGCCGCATGGTCTATCACCTGCTTGCTATTTCGGACGACGGATGTGCTGATACCGCCATCATCGCTCCCGTACCAAATGCAAACAAAAACGAGCATGAACAAATTCAGCAAGCAACAACACAGCAGCAACAAAGCATATGACACCATCCAGCTGGCGTCAGGGCAGCACTCCAACTGGGTTCCGAATGCAGATACTATAGGGTTAGGAGAATTGCTGCCTTGTCTGCAGTGATACACATTATTTGACATTTCCAACCATTTTCCCCCATGGCACGTCGCGGCACGGTTTTCGGCCGTTATTTCGTATGGGTTAGGGTTAGGGCGGTGTCCATCCCGACATCATCTCCTCACTAAACCCCCAGGGTACCCCAAACAATAAATAAATATAACAGACTTAAAAGTTATAAGGGGGACGAAGAAAGGGACAGAAATGTATGAAAGGGGAAACCGGTTCAGCAAGAGGCAGCATACCGGAGGTGGCAGTACCGCAGTATCGGCCGGCACTGCCCCCCCGAGGGGGTTCGAGCAGGCAAATCAAACAAAGCAAAACGAAAATAAAACACGAGGTAGTCACCGAAGTTTGAAGGTACGTAGACGGGGTCTACCTGCTAGCCGGCCTGGTGCCTTGCCACACTGTCTGCCGTTCACTTCTTCCTTTCTCCAACAGCAGTGTCCTTACCCCCCCCGCCCTCTTCGGCTCTGGGCGCAAACATCATCTGACTGGGCAATCGCACCTTGGTTTGCAGTACCATTGCCCCCGCTAAGAAGAGCCGCTGTTTCCGGATGGTCGTCTCGATGCTCTCGCATTTCGTCTTCTTGGGGGCCTTGGCGCACGAGAGGTCGGTCTGGTCGGCACGACGCTGGAAGCCAAGGACTCGTCGGAGGACATTCAGGTGCGCCTTTTTGAGCTTGTCAAAGTGAATCGCGTTGAGGGTCCACGTCACACACCCGTACAGCAGTGTGCCAATCACCTCGGCATTTAAACATGCGGACCTTCAGGACGAGAGGGGCGGTCGTAATATCGTATAGGTTTGGATCGAACCGCTTGTAGCCAGCCCTCATGAGTCGGACCCGTCGCTCGATCTCGACGACGAAGGTAGGAGAACGCCATTGCTTTAGGCAACTACTCCTTCTACTGTAGTCGGTCCGGGCAGTGCATCGCACAATACTTTTGGTAGCACCGGGTACCCGCTAGGCGATTCAGCGCCGTCTTATGGCATATACTCAAACCTCTGCTGCTGTGCTGCAGGATCACCCAGTATCGCAGCTGTCGATTGGCTAGCAATTATAGCGGTCGTATAGCCCGTCTGAGCCCGTAGGGCTTACAGCGGGGTAATCGATCAAATAGCGCCCGTTTAACATGCCCGTGTTACCGCTCTTTCGTCCGCATCGTTAATATGTCCGATTCGACATCATACAGAGTTTCGCATAGGCAAGTGGTACCGGGGGTCCTCGAAGCAGCCGAACGGTTTATGGCCAGGTGGCACGTAGAGGAGGCGAAAAAGAGCTCGGAGCGTCGTG
>JAYJMJ010260354.1:0-36942 GCA_036873875.1 Laminaria ephemera | reverse complement strand
GATCAACGAGGATGGGTCGAACACCACAAAGGCTGGAAAATGCCTAACCGAAGCCTTGAGCTAGAAGCGGCCGCAAGTATGGCGGAGGATGCGAAGATTCACATTCACATTCAAAGCCAACAGGTAGAGCAGCAAGTTAGAGACACCTGTGAGCATCGCGAATGGATACACCATGCGGTTTATTGTTGTACAAGCCATATGCATGCAGTGGTAAGTGCGTATGAAACGCATACGAAGAAAGTGCGCGCCGATTTAAAGTGATGGTGCACTTGAACGCTCAAAGAAAATTCACTATCGAGGGCATCTAATATGTGGTGAGCAGATCGTGGCAGTATCCGATGGGTGTTAGACACCGAGGGGCTCAATCAGGTAGTTCGTTACACTCTTGAGGGGCAGGACTGCAGTCGTTAAATATAGAAAAATGACCCGCCCAAATTTACAGAGAAGCTCGTCAGAGGAAACCCGCCGCGTGAGCAAGTGGTCTCGAAGTGTAGCAAGTCGCCTGTTGGAGGGATAAGATTAAAAAGGCCTTAGCACCCAAAGGGAAGATCTTTACGCTAAGAAGACTTTTTGCTTACCGCTTTTTGGTCTTTTCAAAAATGAAGGCCGCCGGCAGGGCATGTAAGCACGATAGCCTCCGGCAGGGATGTCACACATCAGCCCCCGCAGGGAAGTCACACACGTCAGCCGCCGGCAGGGCATACAAGAACGACAGCCTCCGGCAGGGAACGAAACACACGTCAAACTGCAGTAGCAGTTTTTTGCTGTTATCTGTTATCTGTTCCGCGCTTCTATTTAGTTTTTTGAAATCATCTGGAGTCGGGTCAAAGTGGCATGGATGCCACGTGAGCGCTATTGCACATGGATGTGCATCTAGCGCGGCCGGATGGAGGATGATTTTAAAAAATTGGTGTCAGCCAACCCATAGGGCGAAATGGCAGCATGAAAGACTTTTTGCTTCGGTTTTTGGTCTTTTCAAAAATGAAGGCTGCCGGCAGGGCATGTAAGCACGATAGCCGCCGGCAGGGATGTCACACATCAGCCGCCGGCAGGGCATGTAAGCACGATAGCCTCCGGCAGGGATGTCACACATCAGCCGCCGGCAGGGCATGCAAGAACGATAGCCTCCGGCAGGGAACGACACACACGTCAGCCGCCGGCAGGGCATTGCTCACAGAAAAACTGTGCCCCCAGCAGGGATATTCACATCAAAGATGCACCCACGGCGCTACAATTGAGCCAACGATAACAAACCAAACAACCCAGTGGAAACCGACAAATGAAGTCCAGTGTTACTTCAGCCAAAAGCGTAGATACAGCCGAGCTTGAAAAATTCAACAAGCTAGCCGCCACGTGGTGGGACGAATCAGGCCCCATGTGGCCATTGCACACGCTTAACAACTTGCGTATTGGCTATATAGTTGATCAAATAACCAAGCACTTTGAACTAGACGCAAACGCCAGCCACTCATTAACGGGATTGCGAATACTAGATATAGGTTGTGGTGGTGGGTTGTTGTCCGAAGCAATGGCCAAGCACGGCGCACAAGTTCACGGCGTAGATATCAGTGATCGCAACATCGCAATAGCTACGCAGCACGCGCAAGCCATGAGTAACCCACCAAATTACGAACACACAACCGCCGAAGCATTGTTCGAGGCGCAAGAGTCGTACGATGTAGTTTTAAACATGGAAGTAGTAGAGCACGTGGCAGATATCTCTACTTTTGTAGGCAACTGTAACGGCGTAATGAAGCCTGGTGGTATGCAAATAGTTTCAACTATTAATCGCAACCCAATATCATGGGTATCAGCAATTATTGGCGCAGAATATATTTTGAAATGGTTGCCAAAAGGCACTCATCAGTACAATAAATTAGTAAAGCCAAAAGAGCTAATAAAACTGTTAAAGCAAGATGATCTAAAAATTGTAGATTCAACTGGCGTATTCGTTAATCCGTTAACTAAGAAAATGTCACTTAGAAAATCTAAATTTATTAGCTACATGGTGGTTTTGGAAAAATTATAAATACCAAATTTCACCTTTCGCTGATGGTCTCCACTAAATTGTGAGAAGTTTCTAGTGTAGAAGGATAAAAAGCATTTGATAATTCTATAGGATGAAACGTTCATAGAGTCGGTTTACAACAGCTATATTGATGAATTCACGCTAGAGGTAAAAAATCAATCGTGTTGAGTGAGATCAGGTGGAAAGGGATTAAATAGCTATATTGGCACAGGTGTCGAGTGGGGAGCAGGGGTGGTAACGTCAGCGAGGTGTAAATGAATTTGTATTTGAGCGGCTTGGTGGAGCGTTGAAATTCACAAGGCCTTAACAGCCGCAGCATTCGCTACTGGCCTCGAATTCTTAGTGATGTGTTGGGATGATTGTTGATTTATTAGTCCAGCTGTAAAGTCTGACGCTTAACGCTAGACAAGCTCAGGGCTTTTGCTGTGTAAACGCTCGACCAACACAAGCACATAAGATAGCAAGTGAAATACAGCAATCAGTTAAGTCTCGTTTAGCCGTGCATGAATATCCCCGTGAAATTGAATTCATTGACGAGCTACCAATGACCACCACAGGTAAGGTTCGCAGGGTGGCACTAAGAGAGCGTTAGCAAAATTTCCTTTGATCAAATAGCGCAAAGAAGGCTATCAGCTCGGAGTATTTTTAAGCCAGCTGTAACGGACAGGGTCGAAGGAAATTCGCTTATGATGTGTTTATAGATGTATAAATTTCATCCCGCAGTCTGCGATGGGCGCGTTATGCCTTCTAAGTCTGTCTTTTTTTCGGGTGTTAGAGATCTCGAAAAGGCCTTGTTAATTGTAACTCGATAACGTTTTCCATCAATCAGGTTGAGCTCAGTCTGCCTCAAAGAGCTTAAGTTTCACATCGGCAGAACGTCTTGCATCCATAATATTTTTTTCGGAGCGATTAGGTGCTCTTATATCTGGGCGAACAACGAAGCGATAGTATTGTTATTTTGTCGCGGCAATGTGTTGATCAAGCACCCTCTTGCTTTCAATTGATGCGTTTTGCGTTTGTCGTACCTCGCTGTCTGACAGGGTGTGGTTGTAGAGTAGCAACAGTAGGCTTGCATCTAGCGTTAAATGCGGTATAGCTACGTTGTTACGTAGTGTTTAGCATGTGTTATTTGGGCCCTCTAGTAATTCGAAAACTCCAGTGTTGATAATTACCCTTAAAACTAATAGCATCAGGCCTTAGTTTATTATTATAGTTGGGATTTTACCCAAAGATATCCAAGTGGGGGAACGGATGGCCTCTTATAGTTTTGAAAACGCGAAGGTCTTAGCGCCAGACGGTTTTGATTTTCAAACAGCCGTATTTACACTTAGAAAGTATAAATTTAAGATTTTTTTGCTCACTGCATTGATGACTTTGCTCGTTTTTTTGTGGTTGTCGGCGGTCACTCCGGTATACCGTTCAACCGCTACACTGCTAATTAATTCGAGCGACCAATCCAAAGTGTTATCTGTCGACGAGCTAATTTCCTCAGAGCACACATCTGAAAATTTTCAGACTCAAATTGAGGTGCTTCGTTCGAGGCGGCTAGCGCAAAGAATTGTTTCGGAAATGGAACTAACCAACCATTGGGAATATAACTCCGCGTTACAAACACCGCCTGAATTCCAGAATGTAATTAGGCAATTCTTAGCAGAATCGCGTGAGAGCTTTGGTGTAGCGAGGGCTTCCTCCGTAGAAACCAGTATCAGTGGAAATTCTGAAAGGGATGCGGTCGATCAGTTGCTGTCGAAACTCGAGATTGTGCCCGTTCCTTATACTAAGTTGGCGCGTATCAAAGTGGATGGTGCGGATCCTGATTTGGTAACGAAAATTGCTAATCAGTACGGTGAAAGCTACATTGACGATATCCTTGAGAGCAAAGTAGAGCTAACAATAAAGGCCTCTACTTGGTTGGATGATAGATTGGCCAGCATAAGAGAAAAACTTGAGCTGTCTGAAGCAAATTTAGTAGAGTTCAGGGAGACCAATGGTATTTTGGACCTCGGTGGGAGAGTTGGTGGTCTTAAAGAGCAACAGATTGGTGTATTAACCGAACGCCGTTTAGAGGCTGAGCGTGAAAGACGTGAGTTGCGCATACTGCTTGATGAGATTAACAGTGCTGCGAGCGGATCTTCGGATATTGTGGGAGGAGAAGTATCCATTTCAGTTGTAGAAGGTGCTAACAACCGTTCGATACTATTGAAAAGATATGAATCTTTGAGAGTTGTTAGTGCTGATCCTTTAGTTCGGAGGCTGAGGCTGGAGGTATTGGAAGAAGATAGAAAGCTGGAAGAGTTGGGTGTTCATTATGGCGAGAAGCATCCATTAGTGGTGAGTGCAAAGGCTAATCTTGACGTAGCGGTTGATAACCTCAATATTCAAATTGAAAGTGTCATAGACTCGATAGAAAAGCAGTATGAGCTTTCTGTGGTGACTGTGCGCTCGCTTGAATCCGAGCTGGGTAAGGAAGAACGTGCGACGTACGACTTAGATCGCCAGCAGATCGAAATGAGTCAGCTGGAGCGCGAAGTTGAAGCTAATCGCAATCTCTACGAAGCTTCTTTTAAGAGAGCTAAAGGGGCTAGTGAGGTGCAAGGGATTGGAGCAGTCATAGCCTCGGTGAGTGATCCGGCTACGACTCCTACCGAGCCGGTTTTTCCGCGTACCAAGCTTTCTTTGCAGCTGACTACGCTTCTATCGCTGATCGGATTTTCTTTTCTTGTCCTATTTATTGAAAAGTTTAGGAATACAGTGCAGGACGTAGACGCTGTGATATCAAAACTCGGGCTGCCGATGTTGGGATTGGTGCCGTTGGTTCGACAGAAGAATAGCATTAGTAAATTCAGATCTCCGGTTATTCCTGGGTACTATACGGATAAAATTGGTTTGTTTGAGGAGTCTTTTAAGACCATCAGAAGCAGCTTGTATTTGGCATCAGTGGACGATAAGTTGATCATGGTAACTTCATCGCTACCCGCTGAAGGCAAGTCTACGGTTGCCCTAAATCTGGCCCAGTCCCTGTCACTGGTGGAAAGCGTCTTGTTAATCGAGGCAGATATGCGGCGGCCAGCCCTAAGCGTAATCAATAATATTCATGGTGCGCCAGGGTTATCTGACTATTTAATGGGGGACCAAGAAATAGACACCTGTATTGTAGGTTTTAAACCTGGCAACCTCGATATCCTGCCGGCAGGTTTTGTTCCACACATGCCGCTGGAACTGCTTACGACTGCCAAATTTGAAGCCCTGTTGACTAAGTTAAGTACTCAATACGATAAGATCATAATTGATACACCGCCAGTGGGAGCTGTGAGTGATGCTTTGATGGTTGGACGGCTGATAGACACAACCGTTTTTGTTACCCAGGCAGACAGTACACAGATTCAAGATGTGGGTGTAAGTCTAGAGAGGTTACACAAAGCAGGTATTAAAGTTGTTGGTGTGGTTATCTCGAAAGTCGATATAAAAAAGGTTAATAGCTGTGGTGGTGAAAGTAAATTTCGTGGTTATTCTAATAGCTACGACTACGGGTACGCAGCTGAGTAATTCCACTAACAAGGGGAGCTTCCAATCCCGTTGAGATAGTTGGGATAAGGTTCTTTAGCTTTACATCAAAGGAGGAGCTTGCAAGATATCCGTGCTACATCAGCGAATCGCTGATGTTCTATGTGCAGTAAGTTATTGTCTAATGGTTTTTAGCAGCCTCCGTGTTGTGCCGTGGAAAGACTATAAAGTCGTCACAGTATATTTTAAACGAGTCTACCAGGTACTCCATACCATGCATGACGCTCTGTTGTAACCGGAAGCTTTTAAATCAGAGCACTTCTGACGATAAAGTATTAGCGATTTACAACTATTGGTTTACATCTAATTATGTACGAGTAACACTATTATTAATGGCTACCTAAACTAATTTGTCTGTCCTTTTGGAACTCAACAATAAGCCTAATGTAGTTCAAGCTCAGGCGGAGGATCGTTAATTGAGGCAATAGAGTCGTATGGATGGAAAGTGGTACTTAATTCCTGTTTTCGTAAGTCGTCGTGTGCTATAAATTTTAACTAGGAGCAGTGATATCAACTCACACGTCGGTGATGTTGATCAACAACATGGAGGTTGAATGAGGCTTTTAGGTTCTAGTAAAATCAGTCGGTACTATCGCCGTTACCGATACGACAATCAGTACGATTCACCGATATTCATTATGTTTATAGACTTCTGTATAGATATGTCTAAGCTACTTATCATTGGGTTATGTGCTTTGGGTGTGTGGCTGGCGGTGACTAGATATCTTTGAAGAGTTGTTACGTCTTAAGCTATATGTTTAAGTAGAATTCTGAATTTAGGCGGTTTTCTAGTTCTTGCTTGATCGTTTTGGCTCTTTGGCTCTTTGGCTCTTTGGCTCTTTGGCTTTGATGGTATTTTGGTCTTTAGCGTACGCATTGAAGTAAGTGGCTTAGTGATGATATGTGAACTTAATAGTCGATAGCAGAACGCATGTTGATACTATCCATTAGGTTTGCATTGGTGCTACGTTATTGCGTGGTATGCTTTAGTTTGTTTTTAACACCCCTTCGCATAATTATTGCTGAAAGCTGCTTGATTCCTAATTTTAGTATTAAACTGTATTGATACTAGCTGTTAAAAATTATAGTCTTCTAAAGACGAATATATTTCACATAAAGAGGTCGTGTGAGAATAATCCTGAGGAATGGACGAAAAGGATATCGCTACAAATGGATGCTTGTAGAGTTAGTAATGTGCTCGATTTAGATATATACATGGAGCAGTTAGCTCAGACTGATGACGTAGAAGGTTTGCTATCTGTTTTTGAAATTGCAATGATGAAAGTGGGCTTTGTGCTTACTGCTTGCCATTTAGTGAATGCAGCTTACGGTCAAACCGCCACCACCAACAAAACAATAAAAATGGGGGCTGGTGCGGAAGATTTTTCGGATTCTTCAACTTACGATCAAGCCCAGATTAGCCAGCTAGCTTTGTTAGCGACTGCGCAGAGCGGGGCTTTTCAGTTCTGTGTGGGTGAGTCTGTAGCTTTATCTGTTGGTGATGAATCAGTTGAGGGGGTTTGTATCCCCCTGCGAGGGGTATACAATTCATTTGCAATTGTGCTAGCGAAAAATGTACACCATTCTAAAGCGATATCCTCGCACTTGGTGGAATGTATCGATGCCGTTGCGGCAGCCTTTTATAGAAAATATTGTTTGGTTACGGTTGTCAACAAAGAAGGCGTACGCCTAACTAGTCGAGAGTTGGATGTATTGAGGCTTGTATCTGTGGGTGAAACTAAAAAAAGCATTGCTGCTTCAATGGGTGTTACGAATCATGCAATTGATTTTCACTACCGAAATATCATGAAGAAATATAAAACAAAAAGAATTGTTGTGGCGGTGGTAAAGGCGATAAAAGAGGGGGTGATTTAGTTACCACTAATGGCTACGTGAATGCGTAGAAGTTAATCGTTATTGTCTTTATGTTGTGCGCCGATGTTCAAGCGTAGTTGAAAATTTGCCGCACCGAAATGATAAGCCAGTCAGAAAACCTTAAGTGCGTAGGTTACTTACAGTTAGATTACCTATTATCATTGATGGCGTAGGTGCAAAAATTTAATGATATTTAATTTTATGCTTTTCATCAGTTTACTGTTGTGAAAATAAAGTGAGCAAGAATGATTGGCAATGAATTCACGGACGAATTTAGGGGCGACAATGGATATGTCAGGGTTTATAGTTTTTGAATTATTGGTGGTACTAGCGGCCGCGTATGCCGTATGTGTGGGGTTAATGCCTGCCGCAATTTCCTTTGCGAATCGATCTGGTCTGGTTGATCATCCTACTGGAAGAAAGCAACATTCCCAGCCTACGCCTTTGGTAGGCGGTATTGTCATTTTTATTTCCTTTGTGGTAGTAACCATATTTGTTAGTCAATCTGCAGTAAACCTCTCAATGCTTCTTTGGTTTGCCCTTGTTCTTCTAGTGGGTGTAGCAGACGACCACTATGATTTATCCCAAAAATTCCGGCTTGTGGCACACGGCCTGATCGTAGTGGGGATAGCAATCACAGACGGGCACCTTGTTTATAGTGTAGGCGCGCTCTTAGGCCCGATGGTTCAATACACTTTTGTCTTGCCAGTAGCGATCCTATTTACAGTAACTGCAGTTATAGGGGCTATAAACGCCGTGAATATGATTGACGGTACAGATGGACTGCTTGGTTCCTTGGCACTGGTTTCAATGACAGCTCTACTGGTTATTGGACTGGGCAGCGGTCAATCAGCATTGTTCTCTGTGCTCGAAATCGCGGCTTTGATTGGCGCTCTTGTTGGATTCCTTGTTCTAAATTCGAGATACCTGGGCCTGCATAGAGCAAAGGTATTTATGGGGGATGGTGGTAGCACGGTAATTGGTTTTATGCTCGTATACTTGTTAATAAGCTACTCACAAGGTGAAGGTGCACTAATCAGCCCGGTAGTGGCTGGTTGGATATTAGGCTTGCCTTTGTTGGACGCCAGTACAGTAATAGTATTGAGAATTCTTAACGGAAAATCACCGATGGCGGCAGGGCGAGACCACTTGCATCATATTTTATTGCGTCGATTCGACAGTGCAAATGTCGTGGTGGCTATTATGGTTGGCTGTCAAATTATACTGATAACAGTAGGTCTGCTTGGCTCTTCTTTTCTTGGTAGTAACGCCGATATGATCTTGTTTTGGCTGTTCGTAGGCCTTGTTCCAGTTCGCTGCTTATTATCACGTAAAATAGATCCAGAAAGTCAGTTGTCCGCGAAATCACGCGAGAGGTTTCGTAAAGTTCCCCAGGCTGACTAGCACGATTATAGAGGTCCATAATTAGTTCAAGAATGTAGGAGTTGTAAACATGCGATTACAGTGTTGCATCGACGGGGTTGAAGGTGAAGTGGCAGTAGGTGTTAGCTGTGCAAGTTAGCAGTCGTTCAGAATGGTACGTGTTGCAGACAAAGGCCAGGCAAGAGTTTATCGCGCAAAAAAATCTTGCTTGTCAAAATTTCAATACGTTTGTGCCATTGATTCGTCAGCAAAAACGGCTCGGGGGGCAATCGAAGTGCGTTAGTGAGCCATTGTTTGCAAGTTATATTTTTATAGAGCTGGATTTAGAAAATCAAAATACGGCGATGTTACGTTCAACACGTGGTGTTGTGTCATTAGTGCGATTTGGTACGATCCTTCAGCCGTTTCCTAGGGATATACTGAACGCTCTAATGGAAGTGAAGAATAATGTTGGTGATACAATATTCCCAGTTGATGCATTAAGGTGCGGAGATGAAATTGAAGTGCTTGGTGGTCCAATGGCGGGCCTTAAAGGTATATTTGATGCTAGAGATAGTATGGAGCGTGTTGTTGTGTTGCTAAACATATTGGGTGCTAAAACTCAGGTGAATGTTTCGTCAAAGAATATTTCTAAAGTGTGTTAATGAAGGTTTGTACCTATGGTTAAGTAAAAGCATATTGATGAATTGCTATTGATAAGCTACATTTAATTTATATTTAAAGGGTTGATGGGAAGTAAGTCCGTAATTTCATCATCTTTGGTTGTCTAATATTATTTTTTATGCCTGTCCGGTTCGCTTGTGTAACGGAAGGGCGGTAGCGTGTTTTTACCTATTTTCTTTGCAAGAATGCAATGATTTTGCGATAGAATACACAGCGACTGTAGTTTGCTTTTAAGCTGCTTTAGGAAAACAAAGAAAATGGATTTCAATGAGTAAAAGAGCTTTGGTTACTGGTGTTACCGGTCAAGATGGATCATATCTGGTTGAGTTGTTGTTAGAAAAAGGCTATGAAGTTCATGGCATAAAAAGGCGATCCTCCTCACTGAATACACAGCGTATCGATCACCTATATCAAGACCCGCATATGGATGGGCGTCAGCTAGTTCTTCACTATGGTGACTTAACCGATTCGTTGAATTTAACAAAAATCATACAGCAAGTTCAACCAGATGAGGTTTACAACTTAGGTGCTCAAAGTCATGTGGCGGTGAGTTTTGATTCTCCAGAATACACAGCAGATGTTGATGCAATAGGTACATTGAGATTGCTGGAAGCAATTAGATTTCTCGGCCTTGAAAAGAAAACGCGGTTCTACCAAGCTTCAACATCTGAATTGTATGGTCTTGTCCAAGAGGTGCCGCAGAAGGAAACCACTCCGTTCTATCCGCGAAGTCCTTATGCCGTCGCAAAGCTCTATGCATATTGGATAACTGTAAATTACAGAGAATCGTATGGTATGTATGCTTGTAACGGTGTGCTTTTTAATCATGAGTCCCCACGTCGAGGGGAAACATTTGTTACTAGGAAAATCACTCGAGGTTTAGCAAATATTTCACAAGGGTTGGAGTCTTGTCTATATATGGGAAATATGGACGCACTTCGTGATTGGGGTCATGCAAAAGACTATGTGAGAATGCAATGGTTAATGTTGCAACAAGAGGCTCCTGAAGATTTTGTTATAGCGACCGGGAAACAATATTCAGTAAGGGAATTTATCCACTGGTCAGCCAGTGAATTGGGAGTAACCTTGAAGTTTGAAGGTTCGGGTGTAGATGAATGTGCGGTTGTTGTGAGTGTCTCGAAGGATAAAAATGTGGCGCTTGCAGTAGGTGATGTCATCGTCAGGGTTGACCCTAGTTACTATCGTCCGTCAGAGGTTGAGACACTGTTGGGGGATCCATCAAATGCTAAGCTCAAGTTAGGGTGGGAGCCAGAGATCACAACGCAGGAATTGTGTTCGGAAATGGTGCGAGAAGATCTTGTAATTGCTCAGAGACATTCCTTCCTGAAAGAAAATGGCCGTGAAGTGCCTATCGCTGTTGAAAACTAGTAGGTTCAAATGATTAGTAAACTCAATGTTTTCATTGCTGGTCATAACGGTATGGTTGGAAGGGCAATTCTGAAGGAGGTCGAATCCCTTGGCAACAGGAACATTATAACTGTTGATCGTGCTGATTTGGATTTGTGCAATCAAAGTGCAGTATCTAAGTTCTTTAATGAAAATAAAATCGATGAGGTTTATTTGGCCGCTGCGAAAGTAGGTGGAATAAAGGCTAATTCGACATACCCAGCTGATTTTATATATGAAAACATAACCATTCAAACCAATATTATTCATTCTTCATACGTAAGCGGTGTGAATAAGTTGTTGTTTTTGGGGTCAAGTTGTATTTATCCGAAACTTGCAGTTCAGCCGATGAGAGAGGATATGCTTATGACAGGTCCATTGGAAGAAACCAATGAGCCATATGCCGTTGCCAAGATCGCCGGTATTAAGTTGTGTGAAAGTTACAATCGACAATACAGTTGTGATTACCGCAGTGTTATGCCTACAAATTTGTACGGTCCTTACGACAATTTTCACCGAGAAAATAGTCATGTCCTACCAGCTTTACTGCGTCGCTTTCATGAAGCAGGGCTAAATGAAGAAGCTGCAGTTGAGATTTGGGGCTCAGGCGAGCCTTTGCGCGAATTTTTGCATGTTAACGATATGGCTTCTGCCTGTGTACATGTGATGGAGTTGCCGCGTTCAAAATATGATGAAATTACCCAACCCATGCTGAGTCATATCAACGTTGGTACTGGGCGAGACTGTAGCATTAGAGATTTGGCGGAAATAATAGCGGGTATAACTGGGTATGAAGGGCGTTTGGTTTTTGATAACACCAAGTTAGATGGAACAAAGCAAAAACTACTGGATGTTAGTCGTTTGGACAGGCTAGGTTGGCAGGCGAAAATTGGATTGAAGGAAGGAATTAAAGACACTTACCTTTGGTACGTTAAAAATTTTGGGGTCGCTCGAATGTGAATCCTTCTCCGTCGTTGATTTAAAATTTCTATAACTATTAGGACTTAATGAAATACTCCTAAAATGTTGATCTACATCGAGTTACAACGACGCCATTTAATGTAAAGCGTTATGTAATTTTCAGAACTTATTGATTATGAATATATTTTTTCCAAACGCCTCAATCGAGTGGCCAACTTATCTGGGGCCATCGATTCACCGATACCAGTTGGTTAAACATTGGAAGGAATTTGGCCATAATGTTGTGACTCTCGAGCCGGATCAGAATCCATTAGCAGAAGTGAGGCCGAAGACTAGCTGCTCTGTTCTCAAGTCAATTCGTAATGCTGACGTAATTTATTGTCGTACTCAGGAGCATTTTGGGCCTGCAACTGGATTAACTTTGCCGCTAAAAAGGTGGATCATACGATCTAAAACGCCTGTTATATGGGAAGTGAACATAGCGCTTGATTTGAAAGTAATCTCGCAGGACTCTCGCGATGAGCAAGATTTCAATAGCTACTTCAAGCAACTTTACTCAGCCGCGAAGAGAGTTGATGCAGCAGTGGCGGTTACAGAGTCGATTGCAAAACAAGTACAAGATCGACTGGGTATTCAAGATGTACGGGTAATGCAGAACGGCTCAGATCCAAATCAGTTCGACCCCAGCATAACCCCGCATCCCGACGTTAAAGTTGATGATCGACTTAGGGTAGTTTGGATTGGGAGCATGGCTAACGCAATTCACGATGTAGATTTGATAAAAAATTTGGTTCGAACGATCTGTCACGAAAAACTGCCTATTGTTGTTCATGTTATCGGCCAGACACGCGATCTGTTCGCGTCTTCAGAGTTTGGTAGGGCTAAATCGGATGGCTATCTAGTATTGCATGGCCCGGTTCAATATCAGGAGCTACCTCGCTATCTAAGCCCCATGCATGTTGGTCTTGCGGTATATAATATTGTCTATGACGGTGGGTCACCATTGAAACTATTTGACTATTTGTCGAGCGAATGCGTGCCTATTTGTTCACTAGGTCAGCCAATGGAAGCAGTGGTCGGCAAGCTCATGCCTGGTGGTCAAAAACGTTGGTCGATACCGGAATTGGCTACCTATTTGATGTCACTGCACACCGATCGCGCGCACCTTCGCGAGTTAGCAAGTAAAGGCAGAAAAATAATCGTTGACCAGTACAATTGGGCTTGCATCTCTCGGCAAATTGAAACGCTTATGATTGAAAAGCGAATGTTACGAAGCGGTGTTTGAGTTGGAACACTCGGAACAAATTGCAATGCTCTGTGAAGGAAATGAGAAGTATGGAGTTGGAACGGTTATTCGTCGAATTGCACTTTGCATCCCTAGTATTCAGTATTTTTGTTTCGTTGATGGGGAGTTAGCAATTGATCTCCGTGCTATGGGTGAAAATGTATGCATTATTGATCGGCCTAGTGGGTTTAAAGCATCCGGCTCCTTTTCGACCCTAGCTGTGATACCTATGCGCTTGCTCGAGGCACGAAAAACGGCTCGAATAATTGAGCCTATATTTAAAGAGCGCGGCATCAAGGTTGTTCATACTCATTGGCTTAGTCAGCAACTGGTTTCTGGATTTTTGCGAAAGGGCGGCTGCAAGACTGTATGGCATATCCACAACAACACGAGTAAGGGGCGTTTGTTTGGAGTAGGACAGAAACTAAATCACCTGCTGGCGCGTTGGGGGAGTGATCGAATTCTGGCGGTAAGTGATTTTATTGCTGATAACTGGAAGGATGCGGTGCCTGTATCAGTAGTGCGTAACTGTGCAGAGTCGATGTTCACCAATAGACCTAGCTGGCCGGATGGGCCTATACGATGTTTAGTTGCGGGGCGAATTGATGAAAGCAAAGGGCACCATGTAGCTATTCAAGCGGTGTTACAGATTCGTCGTAAGGGGTATGACATTCGTTTAGATATATTGGGTGGTCCTCTAGACAATGGGCCTTACGCGGAGTACCTCAAGCAACTGATTGCTAATGGCGAAGAGTCAACAACTGATTCAGAGGATTGTATTCGGTTGCTAGGTTTTCAAAATGACTTAAGGCAGCGTCACGCTGCTTATCATTTTGGGCTGCAGTGCCGAATTGATCCCGAGCCTTGCAGTATGTGGGTATGTGAAACATTGGTAGACGGCTTACCGTTGATTGCGACAGCTACAGGGGGTACGCCAGAACTAGTGGTGAATAACGAAACTGGCCTGCTGGTACCGCCTGGCGACACGGTAGCTCTTTCTGATGCTATAGAAGGTCTTGTCAGTGATCCCGAAAAAATCAAGGCATTCCGAAAAGCGGCTTGGCATCGGGGGCAGTCGGGATACCTACTTCATAGGTTTCAGGCTGAGATGGAAGATCTTTATTGTGCAATGGTCGAAGACTGCATGTGACCTTAAAAGTAACTCGGATACCCATTGAGGGTTCAGGGAGGAGTGAACAGTTTGTTTCTGTTAATTAAGACTCAACAAACAGTGGGAGACACTGCAAGTGAAAACATTAAATTTTAATAAACCCTCAGGGGTCCGAGTATTCCCAATTGCTTGTGTTATTTTGGGAATGTGTGGGGTTGTACCTCAAGTTGTTAGTCAGGAAAAAAACGTTGATGCAGAGTTAAAGAAGCCTGGAAGACCATATATACAGCTAACTGACCAGGTAAAACCTGACGTGGATGCGCCTGAATTTCTGAGCATCAATCTCGTTCCTGCGGAGAACGCAGCAATGGAAATAAAATGGTCCTTAAGCGAGCTTTCAACAGGGCAGATTTTCTACGGTTCTACGATAGAGCTGGGAAGTGCCACAAAAGCGGAGACTTCCTTCCGTTTCGACAGCCATAGGCAGTATCTGCCAGATCTTGTTTCAGGCAAGACTTATTTTTATAAAATTGTTGCAACAGATGCAGCTGGAAATTCGAGTGAAACGGTTATAGAAAAATTTTTGTATAGTGGATTAGAGGCAGACAATGGGGTATCAGTTGTACCGGGTCAATTGGAGGTAGAGATATCGGAGGTAGAGATATCGGAGGTAGAGATATCGGAGGTAGAGATACCAGAAGTAGAGATCTCGGAAGTAGAAGTCTTGCAAGTAGAGGCTGAAAGCTTAGAAGATGTGCAGGTTGCTAGTTCTAACGGATTGGATTATTCCAACGATCACTTGCAACTTTCGGGGTTATTTTACGGAAATATGAAAGGGGGGATATCTCCAGCGAATGGACCGATCGCTTTTCAAAATGCGATAAGGTTTCGGGCTGAACGAACAGGTATAGTAAACGCAGTTAGGTTTAATAACAGGGTGCTTACCCAAGCAAACATTAGTGATCGGTGCGATTCTCAAGGCAATAGTTCTGTTTGGTGCGTTTGTGTAAACAATAACTTGACTGCTGGGCAATGCGGCCACACGTTGAGCAATTCATACTCTGTTGGTTCAGGTGGTTTGATCACGGTAGAGTTTAGAACAGACGATGGCACAGCTAACCATCTGCCAGGCTCAACGATATTAGCGACATCGGCACCGTACATCCCGATAAATATTACTGATAGATTTCCGACAATTAGTTTGCTGCAGCCCACTTACGTGGAAGCAGGAAAGCTCTACCATATTGTTTTGCGAAATGATAAGCCGCCAACTTCCTGTGGGTTGAGCAAGCTTAGCCCGAACGATGCCAGAAATTGTCCAAATAACGAAGGAGCCATAGGCTTGAATGGGACTTTGCATGCAACTGATCCAAATTCAAATTTAAAGTTCGGGCCGTATTTGGGGAAGATTGGCTCTGCCATGCTGTACAAGAAAAAAAACTCGAGTAACTGGAAAAACTATGAGCATTCAATTCCATTTTACGAGTTGCGTTATGACGACGGCGTATATATAGGAGACAGTTATTCCGGCTACGATAATCAGAAACTCGGGTTAGGTACGCATACTATCGAAGGCCAAGTTGTAGCTCGTCAACGTTTTATCGTTGAGCAAGCCACTCGGCATGTAAACGGTCTTTGGCTACAAATTGGTCACCCAGACTCGAAGGCTGCAAATGGTGAATCACTTACTGTTAAGTTGCGAGATTCCTCAGGGGACGTGTTAGCTACTGGGTTAATCGGTGCGTCAATGGAGTGTAGTAAAATTGCAACTGCAGCATCTGGGGAAAGTGGGATAAGTGCGCTATACGATCGCTTATGCCGAACTTGGAAATACACTGATTTGAGTACATCGGTTAGGTTATTCGAGGGAGCGGAGTATGTCATAGATTTTTCAGCACCTGCAGGTGCCGCATTCAACTTATCAACCTTTTTCTCAGCACACAGGCAAGATGAAAGAAATATGTGGAATAATGCAGAGGCGCATATCTCGAAAGACGGTGGGAGTAAGTGGGCCAACTGGACGAATTCATGGGAAACAAGGGATCTTCCGGTGTTGTTTACGGTGATTGGAGGGCCTAAGGCAATGCCTTAGAACTAGTAGTCGATTAAGTCAAATGTTAAGTTCTAGATTGCCACCGTTGAGTAGTAGAAACTAATGAATATAGCAGGGTCGACAAGAGTAATTTTTCTTCCTTGCTATAAAGGCAATCCTTACCAAATGCAGTTGGCAAAAGCACTAAGATGTTTCAAGGTTGAGGTATTACAACCAACAATAAATTTTCTATGGCTGAAAAGAGTAAAGCAACTGAATTGTCAGATGATACATTTTCATTGGCTCGATAATTATTGGTCCGCTAAAGGTCGCTTCTCAACATTAGTAAAGACAATTTATTTTCTTTGGCAATTAAGAGCAGCAAGTCGGAGTGGTATTCGAATGGTCTGGACCTGTCACAACTTGGCCAACCACAGTGGAAGATTCAAGAGTTGGGAGCGCTGGGTTGTTAGGAAGGCAGTAAACTATTTTGATAAAGTGATCGTTCATAATAGTGCAGACATACATTCAGTTTGTGAATATTTTGGTTTGAGTTTGGGGGAAGTAGATAAGTTTGCTGTAATACGGCATGCCTCGTTTGGTGAGGTGTATCCTGACTTGCCCTTATCTAGTAAATACCGTAATCAATTAAAAATAGAAAGCGATAGTCATGTTTTCTTAATGTTTGGGGTCATACGACAAAACAAAGGCATTGAACTACTTTTAGAAGCAGTTAAAGGATTGGGCGATAGCAACGTAGTCTTATTAATTGCAGGAAAAGGGCCTGGTACTTACGTTCGACAAATTACGAGTATTGCGGCGCAAGATTCGCGAGTTAGGCTGATTTCAGAGTTTATTCCAGATGATCAGGTTCGGGCACTGCACGAGCTAGCAAATGTGGTAATCCTGCCTTACGGTGCATCACTCACTTCAGGAGCTCTGATTCTAGCGATGGAATCGGGTAAGCCGGTCATTAGTACTAAGTTTCCTGGAGCATGTCATCTACTGGCAGGTGGGGAAGGTGGTGTACTGGTGGATCAGACAATAGATGGGCTTCGTGAAGGGATACTGCAGTTGCTCCAAGTGGAAATAGAGTGGCCGAGTATGGGTAAAAGAAATCGTAACAGAGTTACAGAGCAAAGTTGGCATTCAATGGCCAGCCAAACGGCTCGCTGCTACGAGGGATAATTTTGATTGGCTAACATATTCTAAAAATACCTATAGGTTAATTAGCCTGCATGCCGGATGGCAAAAGAACCAACATTTTTTTATTGATCGTTATTTCTAGTGAGGGGATTCGCTGTCCAATGAGTTTATTATTCAGAGTCAAACGCCGATTTTTATTTGATTTGTCCGGCTATGAGTTTGATTCAAGCTCACGAAGTGGGGTATCGGCGTCAGTTCAAGATACTGTGAACACAATCCGAGGTGAGCGGGCTGCCGCGATTATGATTCATGGAGTAATGCCGAGATCAGGGACAAACTATTTGTCTGCCATTGTAAAGCTTCATCCAGACATCCAACCACATCCATGTGAGCTTTATGAGTTTCCTTTTCTAGATTCATCTGCTTCATTGTGTGAATTTCAGCAGAGGTTTTTATCGTTCTACCCAGGCAATCGAGAGAAATTTGAAAATTATGATTTTCTATCACTCTTTGGATCATCCATACTAGCGCACCTGTATAGTTACGCAGAAAGTGACAAACGTATTATGATGAAAGTACCAAGCGTGCGTAACCTAAGTCACTTTCATTGTTTGTTTCCGAAAGAAAATTTACTTATTATTGTCCGCGATGGTCGTGATGTTACAGCATCATATAGAAAGACTTTCTCAGCACGCTATAAATGGCCTAAGCCAAGTTTTTCCCAAGTTTGCCTAAGGTGGAAGAAAGCTACCGATTTGGCAATGGCATATGCGAAAGAACACGCTAATGATTCAAGTGT
This sequence comes from Laminaria ephemera, assembly GCA_036873875.1. NCBI lineage: Eukaryota > Phaeophyceae > Laminariales > Laminariaceae > Laminaria > Laminaria ephemera. The sequence continues at coordinate 18,727 of JAYJMJ010260354.1, read as the reverse complement.
TCATATATGTAAATATGAAGATCTTATTAAGGATCCTGTAAAATCAATAAAGGAGATTGGCGAACAGTTTCAACTCGATATGAGTAAGTACCCGTTTGCTGAAATTGCGAGGCTAGGTGTGAAGGGATCTTCGTCGTTAACGACGGGTGGCGAAGTGACTTGGCAGGTTAAAGAAAAGCCACTGGATTTTAACCCGGTTGGAAGGTGGGACAACTGGTCCAAGCGAAACAGAATGACATTCAATAAGGTGGCCGGTGATACGCTTATTAAAGGGGGTTGGGAAGATACCTACGATTGGTAATTATTCTGCGTACGATGCTTTGGAGGTCTTGAACAGTCTCAAAAAGAGAACTTACTCATAGTTCGACAGCACTTACGTATCTAATCAATGCACAATTAAGAAGTAAAAAGTCTCTGATTTAACGGTAGCTTAACGACAAATTTAGCAAGTATTTTGTCAAGGATATCGAATTATAAAACCCCCTACAAATGGACGGCAGTTAGAGTAATGTGAGTTTGCTTCGAACAATCCCTCTGTGTTCAATGTAAAGTAAATCATCGTATGAATCGCTTGGTTGAATAAATTATAAACTTTTAAACTCAAGGAATGAGGTTATGTCAGACGTAGAATTTAAAATTAATGACGATATTTCGAGGCTAAAAGTTAAGCCTGTGATACTACTGGGAGCACCAAGGTCGGGAACTCAGATGTACAGAGATATGATCTGTAGTCATCCAAAAATATCTACATGGCCATACAATGATATGAGCTACATGTGGCGTTACGGAAATCGCTCAAGTCCTACTGACGAGCTTTCAGTTAGTAACCTAACACCTGAAATCGCAAGGTATATTCGCTCCTCCTTTATAAAACTTAGTAGAAGAACAAATAGCCCGATCATTGTAGATAAAACGTGCAACAACTGCCTTAGCCCTGAGTTTGTAAGTAAGGTTCTGCCAGAAGCAAAGTATATTTACCTTGTGAGAAATGCCATGGACGTGATTCCATCGGTGGTTAAACGTGCCAGTAGTGCTCCTCCTTTGAAGGAATACAAGAAGGTATTTTCTATACCATCTAGTGATATTTTTCATTATCTGAAGGAAGTTGCTTGGAATCATGGTGGTCTTCTTCGCCCCACAAATAGTGGCGTAAGAACTTGGGGTCCAAAGTTTGCAGGTATGGAGGAGTTGACAAAAACAAAAACACGTGAGGAAGTATCAGCATACCAATGGTTGAGAATAATGGAAAAAACTGATGGTTTTCTTAATAGTAGAGAGTTTAGTAATCCATTGTTGCGAATCCGTTATGAAGAGGTCACAAAAAGTCCTGAGCCGGCGCTGCGGACTGTGTTTGATTTTCTCGGAGTAGACACTCCAGTTTCTGTATTAGAAAAGTGGAAACAGAAAGTTGTTTATAGAGAGCCGGGTTCAAGTGCGAGAAGTTTGGGTGATTTGGAAGATGCAGTAAGAGCAATTGTTGGAAAGAAAAATGCCCAAAATGGACACTTTTAATAATGCCAGCTGAGCCCTACCTGTTGGCATTTATTTGCTTTTTCAATCGCTATTGTGTTTTAGGCAAGGGTTGAAAAGCATGCTTAAAGGCACCGATATCGGTTTGAAAGCTGATGTGTAAAAGAAAAGTAGTTTTCTATAATACATATGAACCAGTAGTGCCATTGTTTCGAGATGTACCAATGGCATTATCGAAAGATGATGGTATCGAGGTAGAGCTGGTGGTTTCACGGTCAACATTCCGAAAGCACAATGTAAGCCTTCAAGAATATTATAGGAACACTAATGTAAAGGTAACCTTAATAGGAATTTCATTCGGTAACCCAGTTAATAGTAGGCTAACTAAAACACTATCAATGATCACATACTCGCTAGTAGCTAGTGGTCATGCTTTGTTTCGCTCGGCAGATTTAAAAGTGTTTCTAACACAGCCCCCGTTGTTTTCCGCATTGGGCTGGCTGAGAAAAAAGTTCAATGGTAGTCCGTACGTTTGTATTTTAATGGATTTGTACCCAGAAGTTCTTGAAGCAAATGGTTGGATTAAAAATTCAGGATTCATTGGCAGAATACTTAGCCATATCGCCCTGAAAATACATACCCATGCTGGTGGACTCGTTGTGATTGGGCGGGATATGAAAAAGTATCTAATTGGTACTGGTGTTTCGGCGGATATTTTGTTCTATATTCCCAATTGGGCTGCCAGAGAACCGATAGCGCCTCTAGAGCACAAAGAAAATGGATTGCGACAAGTACTCGGTTTTTCTGATGATGACTTTATTGTGCTTTATTCAGGTAATCAAGGAGTTTCACATCATTTTGACGATCTTCTGTCAGTAGCAAAAAGTATGAGCGCTATACCAAAGGTGAAATTTGTCCTTATTGGTTCTGGGCCACGGCATAAAGAGATTGTAAGTTTTAAAGATAAATGCAAATTAGACAATATCTTCATTTTTGAATATCAAAGTGTTGAGAAATTAATTGAGACTTTATCGATGGGAGATATTCACTTTATAAGTCTTAAGGATGGTTTTGATGGAATGGTTGTACCTTCGAAATTCTTTGGGGCTCTGTCTGTAGCTCGTCCAGTTATTTTTCAAGGTTCTGACAATAGTGAGATAGCTCAAATAGTAAAAGAATTTAACTGTGGCGTGTGTGTAGATATTGGTGACACTACCACGCTTGAAAACAGTGTCAGAAGTTACATGGTTGAAGAAGAAAAGCTTCGTTTGCAATCGAACAATGCATTTAAAGCTTACCAGGGGCATTACTCCTCTTCAATTGGAATTGGAAAATACGAAGACATAATCAATAAAATATTGTGTGCTGCGGAAAGTGGACGTTAACCATGTGGACATCTAGTTTGAAACTAATACGATGAGACTACAAGAAGTTGCAAATACACGCTGGAAAATAGCCAACACTTTGCTTAGGCTACTGTTATCTCCAGTAAACTATATAAACTTTAGCTTAAATCGGGTTCATATAGGCAGTGGTGCGAGTATCTTTGGTGTACCTTTGATTCAAAAACATAGTGAGGCCACTATAGATATTGGCAAGAACTTTAGAATGAGAAATGGGCCAAGGTATAATCCGATAGCACAGGCTACTAAGTGCGTATTGTCTGCACGAGAGAGTGGGGCAAAAATAATTATAGGTGAGAATGTGCGAATTTCATCGTCCGCTATAGTGAGCGCAGAGATGATAAAAATTGGTAATAGAGTAATGATAGGCGCGAATTCAACAATAATTGATACAGATTTTCATCCACTTAATTCTGAGCAAAGAATGTTAGATCCACGTGACGGTATCACTCAGCCCGTTATTATAGGTGCTGATGTGTTTATTGGAATGAATAGTATTATTCTTAAAGGTACCAGTATTGGAAATGGAAGTGTTGTAGGTGCTGGGAGTGTTGTCTCTGGTGACTTTCCAGCGGGCGCCATAGTGGCAGGTAATCCAGCTAAGATTGTCAAATACATTAGTTGATTTCAAGTAATACACGGATTTAATAGTTAAGAATAGTTTTAAACTGAACATCATTTAGTGTGATTGCATTCTATAACGGTAGATTTGTACAAAAAAATAGAAAACAGTTTTTTAACGTGAAGCAACGATACCAAGGAACGGGTTTGAGAAAGTGTGCTGTGGTTTATTCTGTGTTCGCTAAATATCGATATCCGGTTTTTAGAAAGCTGGTTGAATCAAATAGTGACAACATGCAATATTGTATTTTTTATGATCCGGATTATGAAACATCTATTGAGAAAGTAGATCCAGGAACTACACAATATGGCGTTTGGAGACGATTACAAAACGTTACTCTCTTTTCCAAATTCGAGTGGCAACGCGGAGTTGTTAAATTGGGCTGGAGTAAAGAGTTTGATGTACTCATTTTTCTTGGGAATGCATATATTCTCTCTACTTGGGTTGCAGCAATAATCGCAAGGATAAGGGGTAAGCGTGTAATATTTTGGACACATGGGCTTTACGGAAAAGAGTCTTATGCCGTTCTAGTATTCCGATTATTTTTTTACAAAATAGCGAATGGTCTATTGGTTTACGGGAATCACGCTAAGAACTTGTTGATTCAGAAAGGTTTGCCATCGTCGAGTCTTTACACGGTTTATAACAGTCTCGATTTTCAGAATCAGACGTTCATCAGATCAAAGATTACGGTGGGAGGGCTTTTAGAGAGAAAAAAAAGACTTTTCACATCAGATGCGCCGGTGCTGTCCTTTGTTGGGCGCCTAACATGCCAGAAAAAGCTTGATCTGATTATCGAGGCGTTAGATCTATTACATAAGAAATCAATTCCAGCAAACTTATTATTTATCGGGGACGGTGCAGCTTGTTCAACGCTTGAAGCACTAGTGATAGAAAAGGGTCTGGAGGAATATGTTCGATTCTATGGTGCTTGTTATGATGATGAAGAAATAGGATATCTTTTAGCAATGTCAGCGATTTGTATTTCGCCAGGTAATGTCGGTTTGACTGCTATGCATTCTTTAGCCTTTGGCACGCCAGTAATAACACACAGTACGATGGAACATCAAATGCCTGAATCAGAAGCTATTATTCCTGGTTTCAACGGTGATCTATTTTTAGAAGGAAGCGCCGTTTCCCTTGCGGAGACCATTGAGCGATGGCTCATACATAACTCCCCAGATACCAGGAGCGGTGTTGCAGAAAAGTGCGTTAGAATTATTCAAGGATTTTACAATCCTGAATATCAAAAATATGTGATAGACAGCGCTGTGTTTAAAAGCTCGGCGGATGATATCCACGGTACTGATGCTTTTATAAATGGCATAGGAAAGGAAGACATTTGTTATCAGCAATAAAAAGTAAACTGCGTGAGAATGAGAAATTCTATTTTGGATTCCGCAAACTGTCTATGATGTTTTGCAGGTTGCGATTGCGTTTGCGAAACGTACATCCAGATGCGTATATATCAGAAGGTGCTGATGTTGCTAGAGATATCACTATGGGGCCTTATAGCTTTGTTAATAAAGGTTGCAAAATACCAAAAAACACGCAGATTGGTGCTTACACGATGTTCGGACAAAAGGTCGCTATTGTTGGTGATGACCATATGTTCAATGTGCCAGGTACACCAATTATCTTTTCCGGCAGACCATCGCTTCGACCAACAGTCATAGGACGAGACGTATGGGTTGGGTATGGCGCTATAATTATGGTTGGAAGTAGGATTGGAGACGGTGCAATTATTGCTGCCGGCTCAGTGGTTACGCGGGACATACCGCCTTTCGAAGTTCATGCGGGTATTCCAGCAAAAAAAATCAAAGATAGATTCGCATTGCATTCAGAGCGGAAGCTGCACATGGAAATGCTGGAGCAACCAACTAAACAGGGATTATATTGTGATCGTCGTTGATTAATTTTGTAATTATTTTGGTTATTCAAAGAGTCATTGGTATATCAGTCACATTAATATTGGTGAGAATCTGTAACTGACCATCTAACCCATCAATTTAGTATATTGTATAAGGCTATATAGCTCCGGAGTAATCGATGGGACATTGTGTTTGACTGTGGACATTGAGATACCCTTTTGTGTAGGTGTATTTAAATTGGTCCCATGGATGCTTACGAGTAGTACTTTCGTATAAGAGAATCTAACAGATGGTCCAATCAAGAGAATAAAATAGAACTCGTATTTCTGCTAGTACGTAGCTACGGCTGCGCATGTCTACTCTTTCACAGATAAATATGTTGGATTCGGTAGGCTGGATGTCAGGGAGATTGTTATAACAGTGCGAGAGACGCAGCTTATATTTACTAGTCCATTGGCAGATTTAACTATTGCCGTTTCATCCGTTGCTGTACGGCTACGGAGTAGCTGGATATATTTTGTACCATGTACACGTTAGTGTGTCCTTTGTCGACTTGTACCTATATGTTAGAAAATATATTAACTAGTAGCCTAAATTTTCATGAATTGATCAAGTTTAGGTGTTTTTTCAGATAGATATTTTATGACTGTTGCTATTTTAAAGGGATGTATAGATGTGGGGTAGCTGGGGTAGTTGGATTAGAACCGCAATAGCTCCCATGTGCGTTGCTGTGATGCTCTCTGCACCTGCATTGAAAGCGAGATTTCCGGTCAATGAAGTAAGCGTATATTACATTCCTTTTTCTGTTTTCATATTATGGACGTTGTGCACGTACCTTTTCTCTTCACAGTGTTCGGTTAAAAGAGTTTCTGAAGCGTCAATAACCTTTTTCATTTTTAGTGCTGTCCTATTTTCATTCATTATAGGCGGCTTAAGCGAATCAGATTTATTAGTTAGAGTAGGAATGAATTGTGGATTGGCTTTTTTAGTCGCTTTATATCCATGGGAGAGGTTACATTTTCACGTATTTCTGGCATCTATTTGTCTAATTTCTGCATTGCTTTCAGTGTATACAATTATGTTTTTAGGCACAAACTCAGCGTTGGCGTCAGCGTCAGAAGAACAACGTCTTGGTTATTTAACGGTTAGCGTTGTAATAGGCTTTGGATGTATAGGTTCTATGTTTTTTCTAGTTAGGAACGCCTCCTATCCATGGTTTGGAATTTTTGTTGTATGTTGGGTTGGTTTAGTACTTAGCAGGGGGCGTGGAGCGCTCATTTTTTGTGTGTTTATTTCGGTTACATACTTAATTTATATGTTGTGGCAGAATAAAAAAGTGATGAGGTTGAGATCAAAAATAGCTGTTGTGACGTTAATAGGAGTATCTTTCCCTTTTGTAGCTGCGCGATTTTTTTCACTCGATAACAATATAGGTAGATGGACGAGGTTGCTGAATGATTCAGATCGTTCCTTAGACACAAGACGTGGTTTGATGGAAAAGGCAATAGAAATGATCCAGTCGTCGCCTATATTTGGGCACGGTTTGGGCAAGTATCTAATGTATGAAGGACATCCTCACAATTTGGTATTGCAATTCGGTGTAGACGGGGGTTTTATAGCCGTAGCGTTATTATTCTTCTTTATCTATAAGGTATACAGCAAGGCATTATCATGCATATCTAGCGGAATCGAGAATATCAACTTAGTATGTGTGCTGCTAGCTCTGTTTAGTTTTATAGTACTAAATATGATGAAGTCATCAGATGCATATCTAGCTAGAGAATGGTTTTTATTATCGGCACTAATATTAGCTTTTTATAGCTATATAAATGAACCTAAAGGACAGTAAGTAGCTTTACGTATTGAATAGAAATGGACATTCGTACTTCCCGAGGTAACTCAAATAACTTTGGAGAAAAATCAGTATTTGGATTGATATGGGCAGCCTTTGAAGTTTGGGGGGGGCAGCTTATATCCTTATCTATTTATATTTTTCTCGCGCGAATGCTTGTGCCCACTGACTTTGGTCTCATCGCAATGGCTGGTGTCTATATGGCATTGGTGAAGCTGTTTGTTGATCAAGGGCTTAGCGTTGCAATAGTGCAGCGTGAAGACTTGGACAACAGTCACTTGAATTCAGTTTTCTGGTTAAGCCTATTCACTAGTATTGTCTTGTTTGTAGTTACCTTGTGGTTGTCTGCAAGTGTTGCCGCATTTTTCAAGCAGGATGAGTTAGCTAACATTATTCAAGTGTTGGCTTTTATAACTGTGTTTAATAGCCTCAGTTGTGTCCCCGTAGGGCTCATGCGAAGAAAATTGCAGTTCAAGCCATTGGCGGCGCGTTCCATTATTTCAACAGTGGTAGGTGGTGTGGTGGCACTAGTGATGGCGTATCGTGGTTACGGCGTTTGGTGTTTAGTGTACCAGCAAATAACATCTGGCCTGATCAGGTTGGTGCTAGTGTGGTTGCAAACAGATTGGCGTCCTAGCTTTCAATTTAAAGCATCTGCAATGAAGGATTTACTTCCATTTAGCTTGAGTATGCTTGGCAATAGTATTGTTACCTTTGGGAACAAGCAAGGCGATAAATTATTGGTTGGAATAATTTTAGGTCCAGTTAGCCTCGGATATTATGCACTTGGCCAAAGGTTTTACACCACATTAAGAATAATGTTGACGGGTTTTGTGCAGGCAGTGTCAATATCATCTTTTTCATCCTTACAGAAAGATATTGACCGACTCAGAAGAGTTCATCTTAGTGTAACTGGTTTTGCAGCAAGTGTTGCGTTCCCAATTTATGGTTTTACTATTCTACTGTGTCCAATAATAGTGCCTTTAGTTCTTGGCGATAAATGGACTAATAGTGTGGTGGTGCTGCAGATATTCTGTTTAGTCGGTGCCTTGGAGAGCTTGACGCTGATTAATTCGAGCGTCCTCATTGCGCTAGGTAAGCCTCATTGGTTGTTGGCACTTGGTGTCTTGGGTCTTTTTATTAGCATATCGGGCTATTTACTATTCGGGCATTTTGGTATTGAGTATTTCGCGGCGGTATATGCCTTTCGGTCGTTCTTTCTCGCGCCCTTGCAATTGGTTTTATTACGTAGGTTGACTGCGACAGGAATAAAGCCGTACGTTAAAAGAATATACGTTGCAACTTTATGCACTGTAGTTGTTGTTTTTGGCGGATATGTAGTAATAGCTACTGAGTATGTTTTAGAAAAATCATTATACCAGCTGATATCACTTGTTTTTGTTTTTGGAGTTTTGTACGTTTTCGTAGTGATGTATCTTGATAGGAATACGTTGCAGTTTGTGAAAAAGACGTTAGGTAAGATCGCCGGCGTTAAAAATTGAGGTGCAAGGATTTCAAAGTGGTACTCGTAAGCCTACGCGCTAGGATTCTGTTTGTCGGTGCTGTTTTTGTAATAGCTCTTCTGGTTCAGCAACGGTATTTTCAAAATCAGTGGGTCTTGCATGGAGATTCAAAATTTGAGCAAGTTAGTTTTGATACTTATGATCTGTATGATTTTGGTGTTACGAGTGTAGATACTGATGATCACTTAGATCTTTTTACGGTTAACCACAGTGCAAGGCAAACTGTCGCATGGGGTTCTTCAGGGGTTAATAAATATTTATTCGATATAAAATTGGGCCAAGATCGCACTTATCCAGGTGTAGATGCATCTGGAAATACAATGCCGTACCTGGATGATGGGATATACGTCACTCGTGTAAAAAAAGATCTTGTGATTGAAATTCATGGTGATCCAATAGAGGAGTACCCAGCGTTCGTGGAGATTGGGCTGCAATGGCCTTTTGTGATTATATCTGAAGAGAATGCAGAGGTAACTTTAGAAGGTCACACTGATGTTAGTGAAGACAGGTCGTTAAGTGGTTCAGGTAGTACAAACAATAACAACAATACTCTGGAAGACGGTTCCCTAAATACGTATCAGTATTTGGCCAAAATACGTCTGTCGAGAGGGGGGAGAGTTGTTCTAGCTGGCGACCAAGAAATTTTAGAATTGCCTCATGCTTTTCTGGTTGAGTCAGAGGCGGTTAGAAAGTCGCTAAAGATTGGTACTCGCATGCTTCAGCCGCTAGATAGTCAATTCACTTTAACTTGGCGCGACCGTCACAGCATGGCATGGCATGATTTTAATTCTGATGGAATTAATGATGTTTTTATAGGTCGTGGCGGTGTCAAAGGTCAATTGAGTTTAGTAACTGACAAGCAAAGCGTGTTCGATGAACTATTGATCAGGCAAGTAGATAAAGTAGAGGACGTAGCAGAATCGCTTGGGTTGGTTAAAGGAGATTGCCCAGGAAGGCAGGCAGCCTGGGTGGATGTAGACGGCGATGACTTACTTGATCTGCATGTAAGTTGTGGTCGAGACAATGAGGAGAGCAATTTTCCCGATAAAATATATATTAGAACGAAGAATGGTTTTGTAGAGATGGCAAAAATTTTGGGCCTTGCCAACCCGTCAGTCAGCGTTTTTCGATGGCTTGATGCTGGGTTAGATTTAGATAGCGATTTGTTGCTACACGATGGTAACGATATCGTCCTTATGCATCAAGATGAAGGTCGATTCAGAAAGGAGGTTTTAGTTGAAAACGTTGCACAGAGAATTTCTACAATTTCATTGTCAGACATAAACAACGATTTGCTGTTGGATGCCTTTATACCAACGAGAGAAGGTAGTGTTTTACTAATTAATAACGGTGAAACATTTGACGTTGTTAAGCCTGAAGCGCATGGTCTACCAAGTTCGCTTATCTCAATGCGATTTGTTGATATTAATCGTGATGGATGGATAGATGCTCACGCTGTGCCTGGCGGAATATATCTAGGTTCGAATGATGGATTTGTTAGTTATGACGGTTTTACAGATCGAACCAAAATTAGCTTGCTAAGTAGAGCTATGTGTTCTTGGTACGACAGAGATCTTGATGGTCATATGAATGTTGTGTGCGGCTATGAAGAATTCCCTCCAAAAGAAATAAGGATACTTAATAAATTAATTTCTATTTTCAGAAACAAGAAAACAAGCGACAGTAACCAAAAACATTGGTCATTGTATTCCGCTGAGCTTGTACCGGAAGAGGTAGGCAACTGGCTTCAATTTGATTTGGATGGCGGTGCAGGAAACACAGAAGGTATTGGTGCTTATGTAACAGTAAATACAAGAGGGCACATACAAAGACAATTTGTTGGTCAGTATGAGGGGTCTCATTATGGGCAGGGACACTATCGCCTATATTTTGGTCTAGGTGACTACGATAAGGTCGATTCAGTGGTTGTGAATTGGACAGGCGGTTTAACACATGAGGTCGACATAAAAGGTATCAACAGGTTGATAAGGGTAAAAAAATATGGCGACTAAAACATCCAAATATCTTCACACTCCGCTGACAAAAATAGCACTCTCATATTCGTCAGTGCTGCTTTATCCTTTTCTGAAGTCAAGCTGGATTAAACATCGCGTTCTAGCACCGCAAATAAGCAATTCGCAACGAATAAGCGCTGGCATTAAAGCGGTTTCAAAACGTATTCCCGATAATACAATACGCAACACAGACTCTCCTGTATTCATTTTTAGTGCTGGTTGGGGAAGTGGGTCAACGCTGCTGCAGCGTCTTGTAGTGTCAAGCAATGAGGTAATTGTTTGGGGTGAACCGCTCGATCAGGTAGGGCCTGTTCACCGGCTATCAGAATGTATTGCCGCTATCCGGGATGATTGGCCGCCCGAAAACCATTTTATAGAAGATGAGCCTATAGATTCGCTAGCGAACAAATGGATTGCAAATTTATCCCCGCCTTTGGAGTCATATAAACAAGCGCACCAATCGTTTTTTTCATCATGGTTTTCTGATGACAAAACAAAATTGCGCTGGGGTATAAAGGAAGTGCGCCTTACGATCGACCATGCTGTTTACCTCAAATGGTTATTTCCCAATGCTAAGTTTCTTTTTATTTACCGTGATATTCACAATAGTTACTTGTCAGTGCGAAGAAAGCCTTGGATTAGCATTTGGCCTAACTACAGTGCAACAGGGATTGTGGCATTTGCGCATCATTGGAGGCACCTGCTGCGTGGTTTTTTGGATAGAGCGCATGAGGTTGATGGTTTAGTTATAAAATATGAAGATCTAGTAACAGAGCAGTTTGAGCTCTCGAATCTTGCTGCTTATATTGAAGTGGAAACTATTGATAACGAAGTGTTGTCGAAAAAAATCGGTGGGCGATCGCTCAATCGCAAGCCACTCATCTTGATCGAAAAGTTGATACTCAATTGTATCGCTGGAGACCTAAGAAAAGAACTTGGTTATAAATAGATAACTATGTCTATTAATTAAAGATATTACATGGCGAGATGTCTAAAAGTCTGCTACACAATATGGATGTGTATACGGTAGGCCGATAATGTCGAGTGTTTTAAATTGCCGACATAAGACATAGGTAGTATTGAGGTAGTAATTTTTTACTGGTTCTAGCTAATGGCCTGTTGTGATCTTGATGTGGCAAGTGAGTTGTCATAGAAAAAAGGAGAGCGACGAATGGATTCGGGCATGTTAAAAAAAACTACTACTACGTGGATGCGTAGGTTTTGCTGGTTGTGGCTCGTATTAATATTTCAAACCAATGTGATCGCTGCCGATAACCTTCCGCCGATGTTCACAGAGGAAACGGTATTAAGCGGATTGGATTCTCCGGTGAATCTGGTTTCGTTGCCCGATGGCCGTATGTTGGTTTTAGAAAAAGCCGGCAAGGTAAAGTTGTTTGATCCGTCAATTCAGCCAAGCACTACTCAAGTTATTCTCACACTTAGTCCAATCCAAACCTATGGTGAAAGAGGTCTCGCGTCAATAGCGTTAGATCCGAACTTTTCTACTAACGGATATTTCTATCTCTATTACACTTACGGTGGAAGTTATTGGCGCAATCGCATTTCTAGATTTACGTTCGATTTCAATAATGACACGGCCTCTAGTGAAATTGTTGCCTGGATAGACAATGAAATTGTAGGTGCTTCTCATTACGGTGGGGGGCTAGATTTCGGACCAGATGGAATGTTGTATCTTTCCACAGGGGAGGAATTTGACGGGCAGCAGGCTCAAGATCTATCACGAGCCGGCGGTAAGGTAATTAGGCTAGATGTATCAACACTAGATAGCGGTGGCGCATGGGGAATTTCAGGGAACGCTGATAATAGCCACTTGATCCCTTCTGATAATCCGTTTATCGATGGTACGGGCCCCAATTTAGATGAAATTTGGGCTTTAGGGTTAAGGAATCCATACCGTATGCATTGGGACTTGGTCGGTGGAAGGCTTTACATAGGTGACGTGGGTGGAAACATCCAGTCTACGGCAACTGAAGATCTGCACATTGGCTTGGTCGGTGCAAACTATGGTTGGCCAGCCTGCGAGGGTGTTTGCAACGATCCTAACTATGATGATCCACTCTATTCGTATGACCACACCCAGGCCACGCCATCTGGTGGGGCAATTACCGCAGGTGTAGTGTATACAGGCAGTACGTTTCCAGCAGCGTATCAAAGCACTTTCTTCTTCAGCGATTATTCACTCGGTTTCATCAGGTATTTAGTATTTGCTAATGATGGGAGCGTAGTGTCTGTAAATGACTTTGCCGACAACGCGGGGGCCGTAGTGGCTATGGAGCTCGGCGATGATGGATTCCTTTATGCCGTGGATTATGCGTCCGGTAAGGTAGTGCGATTTACCTATAACGGTGGGAACCAACCTCCAACCATTCAAACTGCTGACGCCTCTGTGACGGCGGGAGCAGCACCACTTGTTGTAGATTTTAGCGGTGTAGCAACTGATCCTGAAAACGATGCACTTACTTATCATTGGTTTTTCGGAGATGGTACCGATCAGGTAGGGCAAAATGTAACTCATACATATACTAGTGTTGGCGTTTATGGAGCCTATCTAGTTGTTTCAGATGCAACCGGATCGGGGACATCAGAAACCATTTCCATTCAAGTAGGTGCCCCACCAGTAGCTAGTATCGTTCTGCCGTTAGACGGTGATACATTTATCGCCGGTGCTTCTATTAGTTTTAATGGTGCAAATATTGGCAACATGGGTTCCAGTTTGTACACTTACGATTGGGATGTGAATTTCTTTCATAATACGCATGTGCATCCTGCTCTCGAGCAATCAGGGCAATCCGGTCAGTTACAAATAGCCAGCAGTGGCCACGATTACCACGATGATACCGGTTTTGAATTAAATCTAACTGTTACTGATGCAGAAGGCCTTAGTGACACAGATACAATTCGCATTTATCCACAGAAAGTTAATCTCAACCTCGGGACAGTCCCTTCTGGAATTTCTGTTGTCGTAGATGGGTTGCCGATAAATACTCCTGAAGCATATGACACCCTAATTGGTTTTAGTCACACCGTGAGTGTGGAAAATGAGATTTGCGAGAGCGGGTTACTCTATGAATTTACTTCATGGAGTAACGGTGGTTCTAGATCTCAAGCCTTAGTAGTTCCCAGCACAAACTTAGATCTAACAGCTTCATTTACTCAAACGGGAACATGTGCTTATCCTGCTGCAGGGTTGGTCGCACATTATGTTGGTGATGCTCAGGTTACAGAGACAGCCGGGTTAGTGAGTGCGTGGGGAGACGGTTCAGGACAGGGTAATGATCTGGCAGGCATCGGAGACCCACAAGTAATCAGTAATGGGTTGAACGGTCATGCAGTAATCGATTTTGATGGCAATGGAGATCGATTAGGGCGATTAGCGGCATTGAGTGGTTTATCAGCAGGTTCTGCAGATAGAACGATGTATGCAGTGGTTAACTATGAAGGTGTCGGATACGGAGGGGTAGCGTACGGAGATAACGCGACGAATCAAACGTTCGGCATAGCGGTAGATGCATCAGGTGATTTACTGGTACAAGGCTGGGGTGGCTCAAATGATTATTCTACAACGGTCGCAGGCACGAATGCAGGTTGGATGATCCAATCGGTGTTGCTGTCATCCAACCAGATGAGTCATTACCAGAACGGGAATCTGTTAGATACAAAAACACACGTATATGCGACCGATGTTCGAAAGTTGTTGTTAGGTGCAGAGATAGATGGAGCCCCGTTTGTAGATATGCAATTAGCAGAGGTATTAATCTATGATCGCGCACTCAGTGGAGCCGAGCAAAGTGACGTGCAGACTTATCTGCAAAGTAAGTATTCAGTTGGCGGCAGCGGTGGTGGAGGTAATCAAGCACCGGTAGCTGCGAATGATGCAGGCAGTGCATTGTTGAATGTTGCGGAGACGTTGTCATTGACAAGTAACGACACAGACAGTGACGGAACAATAGACGAGAGCTCAGTGACAGTAACACTCGAGCCGACACTGGGCGGCTATGTACTCAATGGAGATGGAACAATCACGTACACAGGTACGGCGTTGGGCACAGATACGTTGGAGTACACGGTACTAGACAATGACGGTGAGTTATCGAACGTAGCAACAGTAACAATCATTGTTACTGACGGCAATCAGGCCCCGGTAGCCGCGAATGACGCAGGCAGTGCATTGTTGAATGTTGCGGAGACGTTGTCATTGACGAGTAACGACACAGATAGTGACGGAACAATAGATGATGGCTCAGTGACAATAACACTAGAGCCGACGTTAGGCGGCTATGTACTCAATGGCGCTGGAACAATCACGTATACAGGTACGGCTGTAGGAACAGATACGTTGGAGTACACGGTACTAGATAATGACGGTGAGTTGTCGAATATAGCGACGGTGACAATCATTGTTACTGACGGCAATCAGGCCCCGGTAGCCGCGAATGATACAGGCAGTGCTTTGCAGAACGTATCGAAAGTATTGTCATTGACAAGTAACGACACAGATAGTGACGGAACAATAGACGAAGGCTCAGTGACAATAACACTAGAGCCGACGTTGGGCGGTTATGTTCTCAATGGAGATGGAACAATCACGTACACAAGTACAGCATTGGGAACAGACACCTTAGAATATACGGTACTAGACAATGACGGTGAGTTATCGAACGTAGCGACAGTAACAATCACTGTTACTGCCCCAGCGGGAGGGAATTTTCCCGCCACCGGCTTAGTAGCACATTATATAGCTGATGCGCAGGTTACAGAGTCAGCAGGGGTAGTAAGTGCCTGGGGAGACGGCTCAGGAGAAGGCAATGACTTGACAAGCGTAGGTGACCCACAAGTAATAAGTAATGAGTTGAACGGTCATGCAGTAATCGATTTTGATGGCAATGGAGATCGACTAGGGCGATTGGCGGCGCTGAGTGGTTTATCAGGAGGTTCTGCAGATAGAACGATGTACGCAGTGGTGAACTACGAGGGTGTTGGATACGGAGGAGTCGCGTACGGAGATAACGCAACGAATCAGACGTTCGGCATAGCGGTAGATGCATCAGGTGATTTACTGGTGCAAGGCTGGGGCGGCGCCAATGATTATTCCACAGCGGTCGCAGGCACGAATGCAGGTTGGATGATTCAATCGGTGTTGCTGTCATCCAACCAGATGAGTCACTACCAGAACGGGAATCTGTTAGACACCAAAACCCATGTGTATGCGACAGATGTTCGAAAGTTGATGTTGGGTGCAGAGATAGATGGAGCCCCGTTTGTAGATATGCAGTTAGCAGAGGTATTAATCTATGATCGGGCGCTTAGCAATGCTGAGCAAAGTGACGTGCAGACTTACCTGCAAGACAAGTATTCTATTAGTGGGAATAGCGGAGCAGGTAATCAAGCACCAGTAGCTGTGAATGATACAGGCGGTGTATTGTTGAATGTATCAGAGACGTTATCATTGACGAGTAACGACACGGACAGTGACGGAACAATAGATGACGGCTCAGTGACAGTAACACTCGAGCCAACACTGGGCGGCTATGTACTCAATGGAGATGGAACAATCACGTATACAGCTACGGCTGTAGGAACAGATACCTTGGAGTACACGGTACTAGATAATGACGGTGAGTTGTCGAACGTAGCGACAGTGACAATCACTGTTACCGATGGCAATCAGGCTCCAGTAGCTGTGAATGATACAGGCAGTGCATTGCTGAACGAATCGAAAGTGCTGACATTGACAAGTAACGACACAGACAGTGACGGAACAATAGATGATGCCTCAGTGACAATAACGCTAGAGCCAACGAAAGGCGGTTATGTACTTAATGGAGACGGAACAATCACGTACACAGGTACGGCCTTGGGAGCAGACACCTTGGAATACACGGTACTAGATAATGACGGTGAGTTATCGAATGTAGCGACAGTGACGATCACAGTTACCGCCCCGGCAGGAGGAGACTACCCAGCGGTTGGTTTGGTGGCACACTATATGGGTGGTGCTCAGGTTACAGAAACGGCCGGAGCGGTGAGTGCTTGGGGAGATGGTTCAGGAGAAGGCAATAACCTGACGAGCATAGGAGATCCGCAAGTAATAAGTAATGAGCTGAACGGACATGCAGTAATCGATTTTGATGGCAATGGAGATCGACTAGGTCGATTGGCAGCCTTGAGTGGTTTATCAGCAGGGTCCTCAGATAGAACGATGTACGCAGTGGTGAACTACGAAGGAGTTGGATACGGAGGAGTAGCATACGGAGATAACGCAACGAATCAGACGTTTGGCATAGCGGTAGATGCATCAGGTGATTTACTGGTGCAGGGTTGGGGCGGCTCAAATGATTATTCCACAACGGTTGCAGGCACGAATGCAGGGTGGATGGTTCAGTCAGTGGTGTTGTCATCAAACCAAATGAGTCATTACCAGAACGGGAATTTGTTAGATACAAAAACACACGTATATGCGACCGATGTTCGCAAGCTGTTGTTAGGTGCAGAGATAGATGGAGCCCCATTTGTAGATATGCAGTTAGCGGAAGTGTTGATCTATGATCGAGCCCTCAGCAGTGCCGAGCAAAGTGATGTGCAGACTTATCTGCAAGATAAATATTTCGATTGAATTAATTCGACTGATAGAAGACCTAAGATATATTGAAGGCTTCAAATAGTTATAAAGAAGTGAGTCGTTATAATGATCTTATCACCGCTTGAAGTAGATCTACTCAGGCGACAGAGCCGAATCAAGTGTGGACATGGGATATCACTAAGCTACCGTTGATTACCCAAGGTGTGTACTTGTCACTGTATGCTGTTACTGATTTATACAGACGTTTTATGGTTGCATGGATGATATCAATCAAAGAGAACAGCGCTTTAGCCATGCAGTTGATCAATGAAGCGGTTGCACGCTACAGGATTAAACCGAATCAACTCACACTACACCAGGTAGTTATACTGAGGTGGCTGGTACAAAGCAGACCGCATTAGGTGAGCGCTATTTGATAACACCAGAGCGTTTTGTCAATGGCCGCCCAATGGTAAAAATGCCGCCGACCAAGGTGTGCATAAACCCCATCAGTGCGCAATACAGTGAAGATGAAGGCATTGATAGGGTCAATTTCCCTGACTGCTGCTGGGTACGTGCGAAAAGCATTTTAATTAATTAACTCACTGTACATATGAGGTTGACACGTACCGATTAAGAAAGTAAACGTATTTTAAAACAGGGCGTATTTAATATTATTGCAAGGCGATAGTTATATTTTGCTTCTATGCACTCAATGCAAACTGTTATCGCTAATGGGTTTAGGTCTTGAACGTATTCATGAGTCAGAATGGTTGTGTTGTAGGCAAAGGTTAGCAAAGAGTTTATAAAAGGAAAGCGTAGCCAACAATCCGCAGCCTGTGGTTTTGACTGAGGCATCTAGACACGCTGGTGAGTGACTTTGATCAGTTCATAATCAGAAAAGCAGGATTGTTGTCAAAACCAGAGAGGTGTTTGCTCAGTTGAGGCTGGTCTACGATAAGACTCATAACTGACCAAACACCCAAGCTGCCTAAATGAAAAGTGATCAACTCTCAGATCTCATTGCCATTCTTCAGTGTAAATATCTCGATGAGCTTTAAGTAGATCCAAGCGTGGGGCAATGTTAGCTAGATGCGCATGAGTTAAATACTGAGCAGCCTGTTCGAGCGATAAGATTTATATAGTCGTACGCCATCAAAAGGCAGATTTCCGGGAATAATACTTTTTGCTTCTGTTTTCCGGCTTTTCAAAAACGAACACCCCCAGCAGGGAATACTTACGTATAGGGCAACAAAACTTAGGGCGACCAACCCCTAGCTAGTGCCCATCCATAAAGGGCGCGTAGCGAGGTTTTCACAAGCACGTGAGATTTTGCATACTACATGTAGGCGTTTAGTCATTCTTAAATAACTACATGTAGTCGGTAAAAG